>JABGLY010000897.1:0-10331 GCA_013623525.1 Fusarium dimerum | reverse complement strand
CTCCTACCCACCTCCGCCCACGTTCATGCCTTCCAGTCTTGTCTTGTCATGGAAATCGATATGAGAAGGGGCGTGGATGATACAAGCCAGGAAAGAAATGAAGCCAACCCTCTTGCCCTATCCCACACCTTCCCCCCTCTCATGGCCGTGCTTGGTCAGGTCCGACCTGGAGATCCAATTGACAGGCATGGACCGGCCTTTAGTGTACTCAATAAATATATCCTCTCCAATTCCGCAAACTCCCTGACCTCTTCCCCCTTCTACCCCTTCTCTCTTGCTCTTGAACATCCAGACCCTTTCCCAACCCTCTCCCGTCTTTGAAGACTCACCTTCAAGTCTTTATGTAGCTGGAACAACCAAACGACTCCATCTACCTCTCTCTTCCAACCATCCCAGTTTGCCGTTGGTTATTCGAAGCGCACACGTTGAGCTTAATTGTCAACAGTTGGCTACCCTGCACGTTGAACTACGTCAGTCTCATTCTGCGACGAGCGATCGACATTGTACGTTGACCCCGACACGACTCGCAACACCGGCCATCTTCACCGCATTTGCAGCAACTAAACGGGAGAATCGCAGGGAAGAACAATTCGAGAAAGTGATCGAGTGGCATTTTTATCAATTCAAGGTGCAACTGATCTACTGCAACCACAATAGGTAAGCTTTCATAGCACATGGAGTCTTCCTATCCCCCCTGCTCCCCTCTACTTCACCATGGTTTTTGGAGAGGGTTTTGCCCAACAGTAGTGTCTATGGGACGCAACAAAATGAGGTTATGCCAGCCGACTTTTGACGTAACGAGGAAACCGCCCGAGGAGGGCTTCTGAGCCTACTCAGAACACAAAATACATGACTTCTCATGGTCGCGTTCCGAGATCATGGTTTTGCAGCCAATGGTTGGTCTTAAAGAGTCGGTTGAAACACATATCAATCAGCACAGCATGGTTTCTGTTGAAAGATTGATAAGCATCAACCATGCGGATCGCATGAATGAAACAAGAGGCTCAAGATGTTCATCATGAGAAGCCCAAATTTTTTCACATGATGGCATGAGGTGGGATGGGCCTCGTTCCCCCCACGCTCAACATCCAAGAACACTTTGCGACTTCGTTATAGTGCCATTCATGCACTAAACAAAGTGGATTGGGACCGGTCTTGCCCCTCTGCCTCCCCCTCTATTCCCCTCCATCTTTACCTGTCGATACTGCAATGGAAACCTCGGATTGTGGAAACGAGGTGCGCCTAGGCAATGCACAGACGGGCACCTTTTTTCTTTTTCTTTTTTTGTTCCTGACTCTGTGATACAAGCTACATTGAAAATTTTGATAGCAAGTCAGGGTGTCGTCACAGTACTAACATTGTGGTTAAAGCAGGGTTCCTCTCCGAAGCCAACCACGAACGAGTCTTGATCCAGGATAATTTACCTGCTCACGTCTTCCTGACATCGGCCGCCAGCATCTGATTTTTTACCCCGCCTCAGCGCCGCCGCCACCGCCTCTACTGTTGACGCTTCAGCAAACGCGCTCAGCAGTTCAGTGCAGTTCACTTCAAATTCGCTGTATCGCTGCATCAAAATTTTGTCGGTCGGTCGCGCCCTTATTGCTTGATCCAGTGAAAAACCTGGCCCCCCGAACAGCCCACTTGCCTTCGCTTTTTCCTCTCCTCATTCGAGGTGTGAGACGGCCATATCTTAGCACCAAGTCCCTCTTGAGAGCTCTGCCCCAATCAGCTTTGCAGTGATCATCGCTCCGCAAGCCGCCCAGGTTGCTCCATCAAGAATAAAGCAACTTATCCAGCACTCTAACCACTAATTGCCGCCCGCAGCAACTTAGTTGTATACCCGCTATCATCCATACACCATTTGCCATACGCCTTTTCTCCTTGGTGCATCGAGGAAATCGACCATCGACCATCGACCATCGATCATCGGACTTTTCTTCTTTGACTCCTGATTTTCTCCATTCCTGCCTCCCGCCGTCCACCACTTTGTCGATCGTCGATTCAACTCCCTTCACCTGATCCGTTTCGCTAAATCTAACACAACGCAACGCAAAACAAACATCCCTACATCTACAAGCATTCGGGACAGCGCATTACCACCCCTAGAGTTCGGAAACCTAGTATCGGAGTCTACTTCGCCTGTCTCCATTTCCATCTCAATCTTCTTTCTCCTCCGTCTTGACTTCGACTTTCTCCATTTTCCCCGCCTCATTCACATCATCAACAATCGTCGCAATGGCCGAATTCGTCCGCGCCCAGATTTTTGGCACCACATTCGAGATTACCTCTAGGTAGGATTTCTATCGTCTATTCTCTCCTTGGCCGCATGCATCTTTTTTTTCCTCGCTTGCGGTCGCATGACTGACTTTGGTTCTTCACAGGTACTCGGACCTTCAGCCTGTAGGCATGGGAGCTTTTGGTCTTGTTTGGTATGTGAAGCCATCACCGCCCGCTTGACGTTGTCATGCCTTCTCCTGCGTTTGCAAATCTAACCCGCACTTTTACCAATAGCTCCGCTCGAGATCAGCTCACCAATCAAAATGTCGCCGTGAAGAAGATTATGAAGCCTTTCAGCACACCTGTGCTGGCCAAGCGAACATATCGTGAACTGAAGCTCCTCAAGCATCTCAAGCACGAAAATGTGAGCATCATCACCTACTCCACTACAGCTTCCTCTGGCATCATCTCTCGGTCAAAGTTGCCGGCAGCAATCTCACACAACCTCGCCTCGCCCTAAGCTATCATCTCGGAAAGTCGAGCTAACAGGTATCTTTCTTCTAGGTCATTTCCCTTAGTGATATCTTCATCTCCCCTCTCGAGGACATGTACGTCTCTGTCTTCTACTGGTCTACCCCTCCTCCACCCCGCGTCCCCCCTGCTAACTTGGGTGCAGCTATTTCGTCACAGAGCTTCTTGGTACCGACCTGCATAGATTATTGACCTCCCGGCCTCTTGAAAAGCAATTCATCCAGTACTTTCTCTATCAGATCATGGTAAGCATTAATCCTACTCCGATCAAGCTTTAAATGGATTTTCCTGCTAACTCTGAGCCATAGCGAGGTCTGAAGTACGTGCACTCGGCTGGTGTCGTCCACCGTGATCTCAAGCCTAGCAACATCCTTGTCAACGAGAACTGCGATCTGAAGATTTGCGACTTTGGTCTTGCCCGTATCCAAGATCCCCAGATGACCGGCTACGTCTCTACACGATATTACCGAGCCCCCGAAATTATGCTTACCTGGCAAAAATACGACATCGAGGTTGATATTTGGAGTGCGGGCTGCATCTTTGCTGAGATGCTCGAAGGCAAACCTCTCTTCCCCGGCAAGGACCATGTGAATCAGTTCTCTATCATCACTGAGCTCCTGGGCACCCCTCCCGATGATGTTATCAACACCATCGCCAGCGAAAACGTGAGTCGCCGTCGTACCTGTTGAAGGAGTCCGATTAACATATTGTCTAGACCCTCCGCTTTGTCAAGTCTCTTCCCAAGCGAGAACGTCAACCACTTCGAAACAAATTCAAGAATGCAGACGATTCAGGTAACTTACGATATCCTCCTAACCGTATACTAGATCGACTCGTCTAACCTTGTGTTATAGCCATCGACCTGCTTGAGCGCATGCTCGTCTTTGATCCCAAGAAGCGCATAACGGCCACTGAAGCCCTTTCCCACGACTACCTCGCCCCTTACCATGACCCCACCGATGAGCCTGTCGCAGAAGAGAAGTTTGACTGGAGTTTCAACGATGCTGATCTACCTGTTGATACATGGAAGATTATGATGTGAGTCTGCTGAATAATAGGAGCTTAGTGAGAAGGAACTAACACAGTTCAGGTACTCGGAGATTCTCGACTACCACAACATAGAGTCCGGTGTTAACAACATGGAGGACCAGCAATTCAATGGACAATAGACGAATGGCCTGGCTGATGAGCTTTGGTTAATGAAAAGAGCTGCTATCAGTGCATGAATGAGGACGAAGCAGGCAATGTCTATGATACCACGAACTTTACAACAATACGCACACATTCAACACAATACTACGTCTGCACTTGTACGGAAAGATGAGAAGAACAACATGAGAGAAAGATCGTAAGCGTTCACATAGTGTGGATATGCAAGTATACGCAGGCATAACATGCATTTGGCGTTGGGGAAACTCGGCGAGCTCAAGACGGGGATGGGGTTTCTGGTTAGTTATGCAAGGAAAGGGAGGTGGGAAAGTCTTGGGGAGAGAGAGAGAGAGAGGAATTAGCTTCGAAAGGGAAACACAGACGCAAGTTGCAAGATCGGGGGATACTTGTTTCTGTTTATCCATCACGTCCCCTTGTCAGAGACAAATCTCCGATTGGTTGACTCCTCTTATTCCTCTCCAAGGCTTGTTATTCTTCTCATTCTGTTGTTTTTTTCTTTGACTTAAACATATACGTTTTATTCTATCTTTTTCCGGTGTAAATTCTCAAAGAGGAATGGGTCTCAGTAACGGTACCGGAAGAAAATATACGCAGAGCCTTCTACTTTTATTTGTATTGCCTAACGTGATCTTGATATTCATGTCCGTTCTAAGATGTTTCTATACATGTATCCTTCTTTTGTGGTCTATATATATAAAAATGAGGATGAAATGTGCGTGATATCATGCACTGTTGTCTCCCTTTCTTGTATATGAATGGTTCTCGTACCTTGTTGTGATCTCCTACTCTACGCCTTGGCTGAACCTCTTCCCATCGTCATCGTCGACTTTTGTTGGTTCATCGTACTGTACCTCCAATATGGCTTCTAGGTCGTCCATCTCGCCACTATGGTATACCATATCATAGAACTGGCCCCGTGCATCAAACAGATCACGAGGTGAGCCATGTCTAATTACTGGTCAGCATAGCTTACTTTGCTCCGTGCATATTTCAATAGTGCAGAGGAAGGTAAAGAAGAACTTACTCAATGACACGTCCAGCGCTCATGACAACTACAGTATCGTAGTCAATGATGGTACGAAGACGGTGGGCGATAGTTACGAGGGTGCGATCTCCACCTGCGGCATTGAGCTCACGACGGAGGACTGTTTGAATGCCTCGATCCGTCTCATAGTCCATGCTGGCGGTTGCCTCATCGAGAAGCATGAGTTTGCTCTGGCGGATAAGTGCGCGGCAGAGTGACAAGACTTGGCGCTGGCCGTGGGAGAAGTTCTCGCCACGTGCGTCCACGTTGGTATTCAAGGAGACGTTACCATGACTTTCGCCATCGGTATTATCTAAAGACTGCTCATCATTATCGCTAGAGTATGCAGAAAATGAGGCTATACCTTCGCAGCTCTCGAGAGCCTTTTCGAGGACATCTTTGGACACATGACCAGCGGGATCGAGATTTGACTCGACTGTGCCGTTGAACAAGACAGCTTCTTGTGGAATAATAGTAAGCCCCTCACGAAGACGCTGGCGAGGAACGTGGGTGATGTCGACGCCATCGTAAAGAATCTGGCCTCTTACAACATGGGTGAACCGCAGGAGGGACAGCACCAGCTTTTGGATACAACGTGTCAGTACTACCATGTCATGGATTGAGAATTAGTCGACGTAAAACTCACTGTACTCTTTCCAGAGCCTGTGCGTCCAACAACAGCCACGCGCTCCCCGGCTTTGAACCTGAGGTTTATATCGGTGAGAATATCAGGGCCGTCAGGGTCGTACCGGATTGTTACGTTCCGGAACTCGATCTGACCTGAGCGAGGCCAGTCATGAGGAATCACATGGGTTGGATCATCCATGTACCCGCCCTCGTCAGTATATGTCTTATCATCTATGTCTTCAGGTTCGAGATTGACGTATTCCTTTACTCGATGAAACTGTGGTGCCTGTTAGTTGTACAACTAGCGAGGTGTAAGAGGGGGGGGGGACTCACGCTCTGCATCTCGACCTCGAGGTCATTCATAGCTCTGACCAAGACTAGAATGGTCTGGCTGAGCCCGGTTGCGTTGCTGAGAGAGAAACCAACCAGACCAGCTGCCACCACGCCAGCCTGTGATACGGCGATTATACCGGCAAATAATGCAACAATCGCTGTTACAAAGTCAACTCGAACTGCTACCCATCGATTTGCGTTGAAGTTGGCCTCGGATGAGGCAGACCAATCCCGCAGCTTTGAAGCTAATTCCTCTCGAAATGTCGTGGGCATACCAGCTCTCGCGCGGATCACTGGCAGACCGGCAAGAGTGTCGGCAAATTGAGAGAAGACAGGAGACTGTGCGGAAGACGTCAGTCGCTTGATGATGACAGCGGTACGTGTGTACACCTCGCCGATGAGAACGCCGAAGAGGCAGGTGAAGAGGGAAGGGAGGATGAAAATCGGCATGATACTGCTGACAGCGGCGAGGCGGAAGAGCATCAGGAGGATGGCATCGATGGTGGTCCGCAGCATGCCACTCAGCTGGCCGTCTATCGAGGCCATATCACTCGAGAAGCGGTTAATGACACGCCCAATAGGTACATGCTTGAACCATGAGAGCGAGACACGCATGACGGCGGTGGTGAAGTCGTTATGTAGACGTCGAGCAGCCCTCCAAGCACCCCATTCGAACAGAATTATAGCAACCGAATAAGCAGCGATATCGGAAAGGGTAAGAACTGCAAAGATGCCCATGTAGTATGCGATATCCACATGCGCCCTGTGGTTATAAGCCTCGACCCAGATCGAAAGCCAGAAGGTTCCAGCAAATGTGAAAACATTGGTCATGAGAAGACTGAGGAGACACATGGCTACGAAGACAGGATGTCCGAAATAGCCCATATATTGCAGGACTGCCACACGTGTCTGGTCAGTTTCATCATGAAGGTCAGGATAGTGGCAGTTCCAACTTACAAGTCAGGCGGCCAACACGGCCGGATGCTTTCATCTCCTGATTTACAATGTCTCCGGGCCTCTTCTTTTCAGAAACTCTGGCTGTATCATTCAAAGCATCTCCACTAGCCTGAATCTCGGCCAGAGTTTCGTTATCCTCGTCACCTCCTAGCACTTGAGCTATAGCGATAGGCTTTCGGACGATGCCAATATGTGCTTCAGCAGACTTGACTTGGCCCCTCTCAAGCCTCACCCAAAGATCTGCTTGCTCTGCAATCCAAGGAAGATTTGTAACAAGAACAACTGTGCGGCCATGCAAAAGATCACTACAAAAACAATATTTCCAGACGCCAGCCGAGGTTTTGGCATCCAAGGCCGCAAATACATCATCCAAAAGGAGGAGGGGTGCTTTTGAATAAAGCGTCCTCGCAAGCGCAACTCGAGCTTTCTGGCCTCCCGAGAGCGAAGTACCATGCTCGCCTACCGTAGTCATATCCCGGTCTGGAAGTTCTTTGAAATCTTCCAGTAAGCAGCACGCTTCCAGGACACGATCATATCGAGCCTGTTCCATTAGGCTTCCAAAAAGAATGTTGGCCTTTATCGTGTCATTCTGTAGCCAAGCGGATTGTGAAGCATATGCCACATCCTGTGGCCTTGTCACGGAGCCAGCTTCGATATAAGTCTCGCCCAGAATCGATAGTAAGAGAGTAGATTTTCCACTACCGCTGGGTCCACTAATAACGTTTACACCTCCCTGAGCAAAGTCAATGGAGATGTTCTCCAAGATGAATGTGACCTTCTTGTTCTTCCGGAACGTTGCGTCCTGGATGCGCAGGGGCCCAGCCGGATAATGCCTGACAGGCACGGTACTCTCAAAATACCTATCCAATCGTGCCACGGAAACAAGAGCAGCAGCAAAGGTCCTGGCACAGGCACTGGCCTGCATGATATTACGTCTAATATTCCTCACGAGAAAGATGGTGGTGAAGGCGGTAGCAGCATCGAGACGGTTCTTGTCCACTCCTACATGAATACCGAACATGACAATGAGTGATAGGTAGGGGAAGATCTGGGTTACTTGGTAGAGAGTAGCCTGTAGAAGTGACACTCGCCACAGCTCTTTTTGCTCTGCCGCCCTGGCCTCGTTGATCCTTTCAGTGATGGGCTTCTCCCAAGCAAAGTACTTGATGGCGCGAAGAGAGGCTAGATACTCCGTCACTAACGATATGCGAGAGTCTTGTGCTTTTCTCACCCGCCTCTGGGAAAGGAACATTCTTCGGCCAAGCCATAGCGACATGGGGGTCGCAAGAGCAAGAACAGCGGTTCCGACCAAGGATGCCCAGCCCAGCATCCTGTACATACCGATGAGCGAGATGACCATCCCCATGGGTACGCCAAAGGACACCAGGATAATGTCCCTGGCTCTGTAGATGGCATCAACATCGGACGCCATCATATTTGACAGGCGCCCGGCCGAGGTACTTTTCGGTGTGGCACCTTGACTATCATGGACTTGAGATGCTTTAGCCACCGACTCGAATGGATCCTCCTCGAGCTCCATGGATTCGAGTGCCCTGCAATACAATTCCTGTGTGAAGGCAGACTTGACACGCACCACAAGTCGAGTAGAATTAAAGATGTATTGCTGGTAACAGACTGAACGGCTCAGAGGCCCAAAGAACATGAGAAGCAGCCAGAGCCATGGTTGGTATGTAGCCCCCTTTGGATCCGCGAGGTACTCGAGCAGTCTAAACATGCCGTACGCAGCCACGTTTTCCACCGCAAAACTGAGGGTGACCCAAAGGACCATGAGAAGGAGCTCACTCCTCTGGAACCGAAAAGCCGTGCGCAAGGTCGTCTTGGACAGCAAGCGGGCTTGTTGTACACGTTGCAGAAGGTAGAGTGGCTCGTCATACCAGGCGACACTGGGGATGCCCTGCATGTCGAGCTTTCCCTTGGCTCCCTTCCACATTACCGGTGTTAGCCAGCCGTACGTGCAATAGTACGTGAACCAACTACACGTTTCCTCGAGAGAGGGTTGAACGTGATCAGCATCGGGGACATCGCAATCCAGCTGAGGAAACCACTCTCTAGGGGTGATGGCAGCAACGATGAATGCTGCGATGAGCGAGGCGGTAACTCCAATGATGTAATTCGAGCCTTCAAGGCACTTGTAGCCTGTCTGTATACAGGGGAGGCTGTGAGCAGCCACGAATATGGCCAGCATGCAAGAGAGTACGAAGTTGACTTGGTGGAGCGCCACACGACGCAGGTGAACATGGTTGGAGAGTCGCAATAGACCGAGGATGAAGGCGTATGAGACGACTGCTAGGTTGAGCCAATGTATGTCCTGTTTCACAAAAGCAATCGCAGTAAGGGTTACAATGGCGAGTCTGATAATTTGTGAAACTATCTCATATGGCCAATAAATGTTGGGGGATTTAATGTGATAAGAAGGGGCTTGTCTTTGTGATTGTATTAGGCGTACAGAGAACGAAGCGAAGGATAAGATGAGAACAACAGCTTGGGGTAGTCCCGACTGAGAAAACCGCGATATCTGGATAAGCCATCTCTGCTGCGACAGAGTCGACAATGGATTCGGAGAACTACACAACAAGATGTCAATACCCGAGACAACTGTCGATGAGACACGGAGAAACAAACCCATTCCAGTTTATTATCGAGGGTATCTGCGTGAAATGTTCCTTATCGTACGGTGAGAATTCGTAACCAACGAAACGATCGATCACGACATTCATGATGACGAATACATCAGACGGCTGGCAGATGGAATTGGCCCCGCGGAACAGAACAATAAGGGATTGGAGGTAAGAACAGGAGGATGTAGTAGAGGGAAGAGATCAAAACAATGGATACTACATCTAGATGAATTATTCAAACAGATGTAAGTGATAGCGGTCACAAGCGAATTAGTAATAAACGGAGCTGAGTTGTGATGGCTCTTGTTCTTGTTCCCGCCCGTCTTGTTGAGGCCATTCATGAGTTAACGTAAATTATCCTAGTCTGTTCCTGCCACTTACCACTTCCTGTACGCTACGCTGTGCCCACAATTCCGGCAACGGGGTTTGCGAGCCCCACCCGGTGAGTGCGCCCACTCCAATCAGGCCTTGTTCGTAGCACTGTTGACTGCTGGGGTTACAGTGGTTGATAGGACGAAGGAGCCTTGAACAGCACTACACCGCCAGTGAAAACTTAACTACGATACGAGGTAGGTAGGCAGCCCCCAGCCCCTGCCTCCTCCAAGACAAGCAAAGGCAAGTCCAACAGAAGAATGTGCTGTTGCTCTTTGTAGTATTGTATTGTCGTACAACCAAGCAAGCAGCCTTTCGGGATCATAGCAAAAAGGGAAGGAAAAAAGAGAGAAATATTGAATAACAAATGTCTTCTATTCATAACTGCACTGGCCTATTCACCACAAATGCAAGTGATCCGTAACTCAGGCACATAAACACATACAGGGTAAGTCAATAAA
>JABGLY010000893.1:0-34078 GCA_013623525.1 Fusarium dimerum | reverse complement strand
ATGGATCACCAGGTCACGTGATCTTGGAAATACAACATAAAAGAGACAGCTGAATTCAATATCAGCTGCCAGGCATCGGCGTTCAGTTTTTTTCGAGATAGACTTTTATTCTCATTCAATTGATCAAATGGTCCTTATTACTATTGAACGATAATTGGCTTATTCTGGGTGGTGTGGTGTTGTTTCTTCTTGCTCCGACAAAATATATAAAATAAAAATATACTTATTATTTAATAAAACTTATTATCCTATATATACTTTTCTTAAGCTAAAAACCTACTAAACTCATAAACACAGACCACACACACACAAACTCACGCATCAAAGATGAAACTCATCATTTCTTAAGACCCCCTATCTAATTTCATCCACCCCTGTCGCCCAAACCCGGCCCGACCTCCACTGGATCAGAATTCTGCCCCGAATGTGGATTCACCACTCATCTCGTTGGATGCTGGTCTCTTGAAAGGATTCAATCCCGCAGGGCTTAGTAGGGATCTCCATGTTGTGATGGGGGCGGAGCGCTTCAGCTGCCGCCTTGATAGGGACAAGGGCTCATCATGCTACTAGCTCAGTCCACAGTCATTTATCTGTCGGGCGGGTTCCATTTCTTCTCTTTCGGCCGCTTTTTGCTGTTTTCTCTTCTCGTTCTTTTCAACTTTGTTTTGTTTAATTCTTGTTCTGGAAACCATTTTTCATTCATTCTTGTTTCATTACCTGGTTGGGTCTTCTTTTGTTCGACCCGCGTCACCTTGATCTACACTTCGATCGACTGGCACGATACATATTATATTCCCTCATCATGCTATGTCGTCTCCTTCCCCTTGCTCTGGCCCTTGCCGCCGTCCCATCCACAGTCTTTGCCGAAAACAGATTCATCCAGCCTGGAAGTTCCGGACCTGAAGGAAACTACCAAGACAACCCAGTCTATGAGATTGGCGAAAAGGTCGACGTACAATGGGAGTCAGACATCGATTACATGGACATCATCTTGTGGCAAGACTACCCTCGTGCGGGTGGAGGTTCATCTTGGTTCAGAAAGCTACGAGGTATGTTTCGCTATCACGACATGGTCCTAAGGAACTTCAACTGACCCGCCCAGAAAACTCCCGATCTACTAGTTTCATATGGACCGTCAACATGGACGGCTTCTCATCAAATGTCACCGACGGCGAAGACGCCGTTCTATACTGGACAATATACAAATACGGTGTAAACCAGATCCAGTTCGCGAGCCATTATTTCAATGTCAGTATCGACGACTCAGAACCCTCAACAACATTACCGACCGCCACTTCCAGCCTGAGCGCAGCCGAGCCCGATGTTCCAACCCCAACAGCGACTGGCACCTCAACAGAGTCTGCCGACGCTGCTGCCGAGACGACCGAAGACTCGGATACAGAAGAACCGGATGAGGGTCTTTCAACAGGCGCTGTTGCGGGTATCGCTGTCGGAGCCACCATCGCCGGCATCGCCATCCTCGCTGGTGGCGGATTCCTCATCTGGAGACATCTGCGCAAGAATAAGACGCCTGCTACACCTCAAATGCAGCAGGGAACATCAGCTTACGAAGAGAGTATGAGGAAGCATGAGTTGGCTGCAAACACACATGTCACCTCACCAGGTGGAAGGCCATACGCGCAAGGACCTCACGAAGTATACGAGGCACCTTGATGGGACATATCGATGAGATCTCAGATTGGTCACCAGATAAAACGATTAATTCAAAATGTATATATTAATTTACAGATTTAGCGTTTGACTGTTAATGTCACGCTTATCCTTCTGTCAGTTCTATGTGATGTTTCATCAAGACTTCAATGCAGACGCCCTACAAGATTGATTCACCCCATCAGCCCAGATTGAAAGACTCCGTCAGAGGCAATTGACGGCTGCTTGCACCCACAAACACCGTATAGTTGCCCTCCTGTAGGACCCATCGCTGCTCAACAACATCCCACACACTAAAATCACGTCTCGTCAGATCAAAACGGACCTCAGCCGACTCATCTTGTTCCAAAGCGACCTTTTCAAACCCACGCAGCTGCTTAGGCGGACCGTTTGGGATCGCCACATACAACTGTGCGACTTCTTCTCCATTCGCGTCACCGACATTGGTAACCGTGGCTTTGACGGTGACAAGAGTCTGCCAGAGATTGTCTACGGACTCAGATGCTTGACTGAGATCCACTGATAGATCGGAGTAGTTGAACTCAGTGTAGGTGAGACCATAGCCGAATTCAAACCGTGGTGTAATGTCGTGTTGATCAAAAGCACGGTAGTCAATAAAGACACCTTCTGTGAAATCGCATTGAGGGTTGGTGTCGTTTGCTTCCCTTCCACAAGGCGTATATGGATGATAGTCACTCTCATTCTTGGCAAGAGTGTACGGAAGCTTGCCAGAAAAGCTTGCCTCACCATAGAGAAGCTTGACAATAGCCTTTCCACTGTCCTGACCCGGCAGATGAGCAATCACGTTAGCCGTGATATTAGGATGTTCGATCCACTGGTCGACAAGACGGATACCGGCGGCATGGATCACAACTACAGTGTTGGCGCACTTGGAAGCAACGTTTTGGACAAGACCGTCACTGAAATCATCATGAAGACCGTCTCGATCCCAGCCTTCTGTTGCCATGGCGTTGATGAACACGAGGCATACATCACTTGCCGCGTTGACTTCAGGGTCAAATGATGTCAGGTCCCAGTTGACCCAGCTGCCGTCTTTTGCAGCTCTTTGTTGGATAGCAGAGAGGGGCTTCATACGTTAGATCTCGATACCAAGAGTAACCTGCAGAGATTACTTACATCACTGATATAAGGAGGTGAGTTCGCTGCGGCCCGTCCGCCAGAAACAATAGTTCCTCCCCTAGCCGCTTGATCAAAGTGCTGCTCCGTTCCCAATATAGCCTGTCCCATCTCAGGTGAAGAGGAGTATCCAAGCTGGAACAGTTTATCCGTGTTCTTTGTGTCAGGGACAGTGGAATCATAGCCAAATACGGAAATCATCTTGGGGTTCTTCTTGAATGGCAATGTCTTGTTCTCATTCTTGACAAGAACGTGGCCCGCGATGGCGCCCTCGAGAAGAATGGGTCGTGACTCAGGCACCCGAGCGTCGACCTGTTCGTGGGGCTCAGTGAGGTTCTTCATGCCAACTCCAGGAAGGGGGAAGTCTTCATCTTGGCCTGTGAGGTACCAAGCGGCAAGAATTCTATTCATGTTAGTAATTTGGTGAGGGTAAAGACACGATAAGCATACCTGGTTGTCATGTCCGTCAATCTTTCCTCACTGACAGTACCGTTTTCAACGGCCAATGTGAGATTCTCACCAAAGCTTCCCCCAAGAGGCATCACCATGTCAAGGCCGGCATTTGCACTCTGGAGAGTATGCTGAGCATTCCAGTCGAGAAGCACGAAGCCATCAAACTCTAGCTCTGACTTGAGAATACCATTCATGAGCTTGCTGTTCTCACATCCGTACGTATTATTGATACGATTATATGAGCACATGACTGAGCCAATCCCGGCTCTGACGCTGTCGACAAAGGGCCACAGGTAGAACTCGTGAAGGGTTTTGTCGTCGACATTGGAAGAGATGGCTTCGACGCCAAAGTAAGCGCGTCTGTAGGTTTCTTGCTCATTGGCGATGAAGTGCTGAATGAATTAGCATGACACAACAAGAAGATACGGCGTCGAGAATACCTTGACATTAGCAATCACACCAGCTTCTTGGTGACCAGTGATGGTCTCGGCACTCAGCTGTCCTGTTAGGTATGGGTCGACTGAGAATCCTTCCCAGTTACGACCTCCTAGTGGTGATCGACCAAGAGGTCCAACATTGGGGCCTAGTAACACATTGACTTGAAGTGTTGTCAGCTACAGAACACACATTTCAAAGGACGGATCAAACTTACCTCCTTTGGCTTTGAATTCTTTGCCCATGTGGTACCCCCTCTGATACGTCAGATTTCTGTCCCAACTCGCTCCCACGTGCAACGCGGAAGGGTACGAATTGACCAAGTCTGTTGCTCTGACACCATTTCCAGCATCATGCAGGCACATGCCCGGCCATCCCACGCGGGGCACGGTGCCGGTAGTGCCAGCGCATACGTTATCAGCGGTGAAGCCTCGAGTAATGTTGACCTTTTCTTCAACAGTCAACTCTTTGACAAAAGCTCGAGCTTTGGTGTATGCGCTTTTCCAAAAGTCTCTACCAACACCTTGGGCTGATGCGGGCATTAGTCGTTAGTGTGCTATTCCCTGTCGTGTAGATTGTAGTGTGGATTCAGGGGCCATACGCGATGGTAAAATCTCTGGAGAGGTTGCGAGTTCCTGGGCTTCGGCTGATAAACCAAACAGCTGGAGAGCCGTGGAAATGAGTTGATGAGCCCGCATGATGGGATGAGATAAAGGCGCCTTGATGACTCCCCCGGCACTTGTGGTACGGCAGATGGGAAATGTCGCGACTTTTATATGCACAAGCACAAGTACAAGTACAAGTACAAGGACGAGAACTGAATCACGGACCTCGCACAACCGAGAAATGTTCCCTTGGATTTCCCCGCAACTCCCGAATATCAGCCGTGAATTCCGTCACAGCCGGTATGTTTACAGGAGAGTTTCACAGGATTCATAGCTCGTGACGATGCTGATCAGTCCCAAAACTTGGATATCCGAAATTCACCGCCCCGAAACGAAGTGGCATGGTCAAATCGGACAATATCCAGGAGTGGGTAAATGAGAGAGAAAGTTGGTGCATCTGGGGCTTTAATGACTTCCGTCTATCGGAAGACCGGGTTGGATATCCGTCCATGTCATGAACAAACCTGTGGGTTCGCAACGCTTGTGCGGGGAGAGGGTTGTTGTGGGTTCTGGCAGCCTGGGGTAGCATCAGTAGCATCAATCAATTCTGTCCATGTCACGCAACGACTTTACTTTATTTAGTGGTAGAATCCTACTATGCTTCCATAGAATCTACTATCATGGATCTTACTACCGTATCGGGGAATAGGTGCTCGTCCTGATTGATCAGTCGTACTAGCTGAAGTATCTTGTCGGTCCTTTTCATAAAGTTTGTCCGATTGGCAGTCTATCTTCATTAGTTGGGCTTCACCATCTCGAGTAATCAGTCATCGTTGAAGTTCGACGTGGGGGTAACAGTATAGTCTACAACAGGGAGACATCCATGGTGTATAGAGGAAACCCAAGGCTGGCTCATTCGGCCCACGAAGTTACATGCCGAGATGAAAAAAAAAATAAACACGAGAAGTGCTATCATCATGCACGATCCCCTTCGTTAGTTAGTGTCGCATAGATCTCTTGTTTGCGGCCTAGATCAACACATCAGTTGTTCGGTGAGGCTTTCAATTTTGACGACGAGTTCTGGAAGGGGGAACCGAATCAACTAGCTGAAGAATATAGGAGCCCAATGAAGCTGCGGTGCACGAATTGTTGGCACGGGGTGAAAGATAGTGAAGACAAAGAAGTGGCTGGGAAAGCCAGAGAATAGATAATCGAGGGACACCGTTTTGTTCGGGTTGCGATTGTAGATAGAATCAGAATATAGCCTTACAATCAATCGGTTGGTAGGAGGGAATCTTGCTAAACATATGTAGCGTTTTACTATGAATTTCATGTTTCCGAGTTGATTCAAATTTGATGATGGCGACATCTACCCTCATCACGCATCAAATAAACAACATGTTCTTGGATACTTGGCTGGTCATGCTCAATCAAGACACAGAGTTCGATGCCGTGCTGGACACCGGAGAAATTGATTAGCCACTCTGTTTCCTTCCCTCGCTTGTGAAGTCAAGTATCCGTTCATTATACAGTCTTATCAATCAACATTTCAGGGGTGATCCTTCGCTCAAGAACTAGGACAATATTGGGACTGGGGTTTGGAAGATGAGTCTCACGTCAGCAGCGTTTTAATTTCCGTAAATATCAAGTTATATAAAGGACATAGTTTCTCTTACCTCGCACTCTTCCTTAACAGTTACTTGTCCACATTCTTATAAGAGTCCAAACAAGATCATAGGTATCTATCGCAAACTGCAAAATGACGACCACGATCCCCCCGTTTACACCCTGGCATATCCCACCTCTTTTCATCGCCACCACTTTCACATTTGGTGGCCTTCTCCCCCTTTGGAAACCAGGCCGCGCCATTCAAGAATTCGGCCTACCACCACATATCGCCGCGTCTCGAGAAGCTCACTCATGCTTCGCCGTGTACGGATCACGCATGACCTTACTGGGAGTGCTCATCTATACATTCTATCTACAGAACAACCAGAAAGCCATTGACGCGATATTGAGCTCGTTATTTATCGCTGGGGTTGCGGATGGGTACATCTGTTGGAAGGAGGGTGTTCGAGGGCAAGGTGTTTTTAGATTTTTGTCGAGTGTTCTTTTGGCGGCGTATGGTTATTATGGTTGGACTTGGACATGATCGCTGCTTTGACTAAAATCTAAAGCAAGAGAGTCGAAACTCATATGGGAGATGTTATAAAGGATTATACTGCGTGTGGCCATGCTGGAGATGCGAAGACTGAAATATCAGGAAGCTGTGGCTTTTCATCGGCAATCAACAGCAAGACGTAGAAGAGAGAAAGATGAAAAGACAAAGTATAATATAGTCGAAGTGGGTGTATCTTGAGCATATAGGGCCCTGGAATTTCCATTTCATATTGAAGTACAGGTGGCTAGGGATGGAGCGAGCTATGTCTTGATCCATGTCTACCTGTAATACATGAAATTGGACCTCACAAACTATGCCTTCAGTGTCACAGAGACTCACGAACTCCCCTTTCAGGGTAGGTTCTTTTGAATTCGCTTCAAAGTGTTGTAAAATGTTAGTATATCGCTGAGGCTTCCCCCAGCTCAACCTTGACGGCCTTCGTATCCATTCTTCCAGTACTAGGTAGTGAGATGATAAAATTCAGCGTCATTGTATATTTCAAATATGAAGAAACTCCTAATATATGTTTCACTTCACTGATAAAATGCAGTCTATCTGACACCCCATTCTATTTATATTCTAGCCCATGACCAAAGGAGAACAATGCGTCCTCGGTATCAAACGCAACATCAGTCCGTGACTTTTCGACTGCGGACATGGACCTAGGCAGATCGAACGGCAGTTTACCTAGTGGCCTTTCCTCCCCAAGAACAACGTCCAGAAAATCACTGTCGACGCTTCCATAGCTACCAAATAACGCGCTGACTTTCCCCCCTGCGAATGGCGTGAGGACGGCGGGTCGATCCAAGTTCACATCCATGATCGTTGGCACTGATTGACATATCTCCAACACCTGTCTCTGGGTGTCTTGGGGAAACTCCAGAGATCCCACGTGGAACATGGCTTCAAACGCACCTGGCAGCTTCTCGAATGGGGCTTGTAGCCGTACAATGGCCAGGTCGGCGTCCTTGAGATTGTCGGTGACCTCAAGACCCTTGGCCTCTACAGCCTGAGCTGCGACATTCAGTGTGTAGACCTTGAACTTGCGATCAGCGGCGGGGCGAAAAGGCAGAGCGTCAGGTTTGCTCTCTAGGAGAGTGATGGATTTCTTCCGAGCATCTGCGGCTGCGCTGCGAAAGGAAGTTTGTCCAACCACCTTGACTGCATCCTCCTCGTTGACAAAAGGATTGTCAAAGAGACCAAGCAAAAACTTGTCTTTCAAGATTCTGGAAACTGACTCATCTAAGCGAGCCTCATCCACTCGTCCAGTTCGCACAAGCTCAATGACTAGTTCGACACATTCTTCGCCGCCGACCTGATCACATCCCGCTTCTAAGATCTTTTCAACTAGATCGATCCTGTCCAGGTGTTCAACTCCCCACGCCCGTGATGAGCAAGGCTGGCCCATGATATTATGATCTGTGACCAGCCCCCAGTCGGTGACTACGACGCCCTTGAACCCTAGCTTGTTCCTTAGAAGGTCTGTGACGATGTATCGGTTGAACCCAAACCCAACTTCCTCACAACCTTCTAGCCCGGTGGGCATGCCGTATGCGGGCATCACTTGGGCGGCTCCCGCCTCGAGCGCTGCTACGAAAGGCTTAAGATGCTGGTCGAACTGGCCACCGGGGTACTGCTGTATTTTGCCATATGAGAAATGTGAATCATGACCATCTCGGTGCGGGCCACCGCCAGGAAAATGCTTGACCACACAAGCAACCGACCCGACCCCCAGGCCTGCTCCGCCGTGGAAACCCTCCATATACGCCTTGACTAGCTCCGATGTGAGATCAGCGCTCTCGCCAAAGGTGCCGTTGATGCGCGACCACCTGTACTCTGTCGCGAGATCTATCTGTGGGTGGAGCGCACAACGGATGCCCAGCGCCCGATACTCAGCGCTGGCCACCTCGGCGAACCGCTTCGTCACGGCCGGGTCTCGTAAGGCAGCGAGACCCAATGTCTCAGGCCACTGGGAGAGTGCACCAGCTTGGGAGGAAGTGCCGACATTGTCGTGAAGGTGATGTCGTGGATCGGAGGAGACGGTAATGGGAATTCCCAGCCTTGTAGAGGAGCGTGCCAGGCGTTGGAGGGCGTTATGCCATTGGACTGCGGCGCGCACATCTGTGATGCTGCCCACAAGGGCGTAGTGGCTGATGAGACGCTCGGTGACGGACTTGCGTATTGGTTCGAGTCCCATCATTGCGATGGGTTCGGTAAATGACTCTTCAGGAGCGAGCATGGCCATCCAATGGAACATCTGCCCAGCCTTCTCTTCCAACGTCATGTGCGAGAGGAGGTCAGCCACCCGCTTCTCAACAGGCAGGGACGCATCCCAGTACGGGGAGTGGAGGAGAGATTCCGCCACCATCTTGGACTGTGGTTTGTAGGACGGAGTAAGTTAGTAGCAAGAATAACGAGGGTCGATATACATAGGGAGAGAAAGAACAGATTAATATGCGAGAAGAGGAAGAAGCTGTGTTCCCGGCCACATAAACAAGAATGGTATCCCCTCAAGAGGACGCGAAATCCCGAGCCGTAGTGTTTCGCCTTCCCCTCTTCTCTGTTCCCCCGTACAAACCCCTGACATATGCTCCGGCTCGGCATCCATAACGACGTGCAATAAAGATACCGAACAGCCCAGCCATGAACTTGCGGGGAAACCAAATTTCGGATCTGGGGCCCCACGTTTACGGGGGATCTTAGACATACTCCGCCGCATCGATGCGAGATGCGAAATCTTTTCTCTTGCCCTTGTCTATGTGATGTCTATATAACGCTCACATTTCGCCAATATTTTTAGTCATTCCTTCATACCACATCCCGCCGAAAATTCCTAGACTTTTCTCCTCAAATCTCGCAGTAGTCTGCAGAAGGAACACAACATGACTACTGAAGCTGTCAAGGCTCAGAAGGCCGTCCCGCCTCCTGCCTCTGATGACAAGGAGAGCCATAACCATGTCGAGAGCCTTGCTGTTCCTGACATGACTCCCACCGCCTCGGAGGGCGATGCTGATGACTGCTCCGCCTGGGAGATTGTTAAGCAGAACCCGGCCATCATCGGCTACACCATCTGTGCCAACTTTGGCCCGCTGCTGTTTGGCTTCGACGGCCTGGCGATCAGCACCATCATCGGTCTTCCTGCTTTCGCCGTCGACTTTGCAGAGCCATTCGGGGGCCAGTACATCATTCCGGCCTTGTGGCAGGGACTCTGGACTGCCTTCAATCAGCTCGGCATCATGCTCGGTGCTCTCCTCAATGGCTTTCTTCAGGACCGGTTCGGTAGAAGGCGCATGATATTCCTCGGCAGCTTCATTGTGTGCGCCTCCGTGGCTGTCGCGTACACGAGCTACATGCCTGAATCACGCGAGGTGAGGAGGGTGCTTATGCTCTTGGGCAAGATCTTTCTGGGCGTTGGCATGGGCATGCTCATGTCAACTTGTCAGACGTACGTGTCCGAGATTGCCCCTGCCAAGATTCGAGGCACTCTCTTAGGTTTCTATACCTTTACACTGGTATGTTGTGGCATTGCTCATATCTCCCCTTACGAGCCTGTCAATTACCATCTGAAAATAGAGAATGAATGAAGAACATGATGCTGACAGCTCAATACAGGTCATCGGCCAAACTATCGCCATCAGCGTCGTCTTTAGTCGTGTGCAAATCATGGACAAGTCGGCCTACTTGATTCCCATTTCCCTCGGGTGGGTGTTTGCAGGCTTGTGCGTTATAGGTGGCATTCTGATGCCCGAGTCTCCCTCCTTCCTGGTCGTCAAGGGCCGCATTGACGAAGCGCGCCGTTCCTTCGAGCGACTATATGGCAAGACACCCCGGGCCGCCGCACAGCTCTCCAAGCTCATCGCCACTGTCGAACATGAGCGTGAAGAGGAGTTGGCCATGGGACGTAGCGGCATCCACTTCAAGGAGCTGTTTCAAGGAACGAACCTGCGCCGTACGCGGATCGTATGGATTCTCAATGTTCTGCAGCAGTTCACAGGCATTAGTCTGCTGGCCAACGCTGTTTACTTCCTGATCATGGCGGGCATGAACCCTGCACAGAGCCTGCAGATCAATCAGATCGGTATCAGTCTTGGCCTTCCATGCATTCTGATCAGTTACTACACAATGCAGAGGTTTGGTCGACGGGCTATCATCCTGTCTAGTATGGCGATGATTATGTTCCTATTCCTTGGTATGGGTATCGCTGGTATTTTCCCTGAGAATGCCACCGCTCTCAAGTAAGTCTGCGCCTTTTCCTTCGTCGATGGATATGATGAGCTAATTACTTCTGCCCTATCTACAGATTCATCGGCGTTGCTCTGCTCTTGGTGGGTTTCGTGGGTAACCTCGGAATTATGCCAGCATACCAAGTTGTTGCGTCGGAGATTTCATCCGTGAGGCTGCGTGCCATGACGCTGTCATCAGGTTTTGTGATCAACGCGCTCTTTGGATGGGTCTTCTCCTTTGTTGTACCCTACATGTTCAACGCGGACGCGGGAAACCTTGGAGGTAAGATCGGGTTCGTCTTTGTGGGACTCGGGCTTCTCGGCATTGTGTTGGTTTGGTTCGAGATCCCAGAGACAAGGAACAAGACGTATGCCCAGCTGGATGTGCTGTTCGAGAACAAGACCCCGACAAGACGTTTCAAGAAGGCAATGCCTGAGGACATTGAGATCACGCCGGTCAAAGAGGGGAGTGCCAAGGAGTAACCTGTCAGAACATTCGTGTATCTGATGGGTGTGCCGCATGGGCGATCCAATTCTCACGAAGCGACAAACGAGGGTGTGAGAAAGTTGTTTGCCGAGTCCTTGTACCCAGCCTCTCGACAGAGTTAGAGCAATATATCAAATTATGTCGAAGACTCTGTATCGGAGGCCGCAGAGATGTATAGGGTATGAAAGAAGACAGCATCCTTGTAATTATCTGGTACCTACAGTTTCAACTTCTCGCGACAGCTTCCGCCGAGCCAAATACCGTACTATCTCTTGCTAGGAGGTATCTCTTAGAGGAGGATAAGACTTCAGCAAGATAGCCACAAGGGGTTAGATTTGTTATTTTACGTCAAATCCAACACTTTTGCTCTCTAGCAGATAACATAGAGATAGAAGTACTCATCTTAGCAGAAATACTAGATCTTAGGCTATTCTAGCGAGTAGATCGAGGTACTCGCGTTATCACAGGGATAAATATTGAAAAGCTCGGGACTTTTTGACCCGAAGTCTTATCCTCCTCTGGGAGATAGCTACCCCGTCTTGGCGCGAGGCGCTCCAAGCTCCAACTCTGCCCCTAGTGTCACCTGAATAATCGGTAGCGTGGGATTGGGTGGGATGGGGATGGGTGGTTTGGCGCTCTATCAGACTACAGGGTTCTCGAACTGCGTGGGACCCGGCTCGGTAACTCACGCCCCCCTTAGCAGATTCCGTCGAGACGGCTCAAGTCACTCGCCGCCGTTCGGGAACTACAACAGACCAACAACCAAGTGCTAACGTTAGCTTCCACGCCGACTTTGCGTGACGGTACGGCATATCTATCGCCAGAGTCTCTCTCACTAAACCAGGGATCCTCTCGGGGGCCTTTGAGGGGCCATTCGATCCCTTTGGCATGTCTCCGCGGATATCTTGTGGATGGACTTTATTTTAGGCAATGGGTCTTTCTTCTCCACATCCTTTCCATATCTCTGACTCCCACAAGAAGCTTATGTTTTAGAACAAGATGGCCATGCTTGTCAACTCGTGCTGGGACCTGCTTAGCAGCTTGTCAAGCTGAAGGAAAGCGTTCGTGTTCCGAAGAGATGCGGTCAACAACAATGCTGCCTTCTTCTGGTATTTTTTTTATTCCAAGGTCAAACTCTTAGAGCTCTCATACAAGACACCGTATTTCACAACCTCGCTCTTACAGGTTCAGCCTTTGCCCATGCCCTCAACACTTGCTTCTGAATCTTGCCAGTGCTAGTCTTTGGTAATTCTGCCAACACCTCGACCTCGCGAGGAACCATAAACTTGCTAATGCCCTCGGCCCGTTTCGCCCACTCTATCACATCCGCTCCTACAAGTCGTCTACCGGCTTTTGCTGTGACGTACGCTTTCGGTCTCTCGCCCCAAGTGTCATCCGGGACAGCAACAACGCCGACTTCGAGAATGTCAGGATGAGTGGCTAGAACTGATTCGAGAGCTAGAGAGGATATGTTTTCACCTCCTGTACCTTGTCAGTATGCTTCAAGTAAAGGACCCTCGAGAGCAAGCTCGTTATGTATGCTTACCACTGATGATGATATCCTTGGCTCGGTCCTGTATCTTGATGGCACCATCTGGATACCAGACAGCCAGGTCACCCGAGTGAAGCACTCCTCCGGCGAATAGCTTCTCGTTGGCCGCATCATCTTTATAATACCCATTGGCGCATAGATTGCCCGTAAACACCACCTCTCCCACTTCTCTACCATCACGTCTAACATCGACAATCTGACTTCCAGTTTCTCCTGAGGAGTCTAACCGCGCGACTCGTACTGATAGACTTGTTAGGTTACCGTGTCCCTGACGAGCCATCATCTCGCATGAATCTCTCAGCGATAAGCCTTCCCAATCAGCAGAGCGATAGCATATCGTAACAGGACCGTATGTCTCTGTCATGCCGTATACATGTAGTGGGTGTAGGTTTAGATTGGTCATCTGTTCGAAGAGATATGGCGTCGGAGGGCTAGCAGCGACAACAACGCAGACAGGTTCCGGCAACGGCGCTGCTTCAGGAGAGCTGCATAGAAGAGTATTGACGGTAGGAGCAGCACAGAAGTGCGTAATATGCTCCTCTTTCAAGATTTGCCAGATCTTCGGATAGTCGATTTTACGCAGACAGTAGTGTGTGCCCATAGCCGCAGTAACAGACCACACGTTACACCAGCCTGCGAGGAGAGTCTGTTAAATGCAGAACAAAGAGATTAATATGCTTAGTAACTCACCCATTGCGTGAAACATGGGCAGTGTCCACAAGAAGCGACATGCTTTCGTTGGTCCTGCAAGACCTAGTTCGCTGACATGCGCGATCGAGGCAAGGTATGTGCCGCGATGGAGATATTCGACTCCTTTTGGTTTCGCGGTTGTTCCACTCGTATAAGATAGAGCAATCAAGTCGTTTTCTGATACTGGATGAAGTGACAAGCCGTCCCAACCATGGTTTCCAGCTTTATGATTGATGGCGAGTCCTTTTTGGACTGCTTCTGTGAAAGGGCATGTGATGTACGCCTCATCATAGTCGACGATGATGGGAACATTTGGCTTTTGTTGATGGAATACTCCAAGTAGGTCAACAAATTCGTTATCGACAATGATAGCTTCTACATCGGCATGATCAAATATGTAGGCTATGTCGTCGGCTTTAAGACGGTAGTTGATTGCTGCATCCATTCGTCAGAGAACACTTTATCACGCGTCAGAAGGTGACGATTGGACTCACCGACGTTGACGCCTCCAGCACCACCGATTCCATATACGGCCACAAGAAAGGCGGGCGTGTTGGGAGCTAGTATGCCAACGCGAGACAACCCCTTTTGTCGCAAGTAATATGCCAGACCCATAGCACGCTCGCTGAGCTCGCCATAAGTTAAATCAGTGCGTCTTCCGCAAACGTCATGATGAACTATCGCAGTAGCCTTTATAACTGGTCAGTAAATAACGGGTTGCTAGAGGGAACTCCAACGAACATTGGGCGCGATAGAGGCAGCTCTGGGCAGGAAGTATGTTGGTGATAAAGGATGGGCATTTGGACGTTTTGTTGGAGACATTGATTGCTGAGCCATTGTGATAAATGCCCTGATGGAATTATGTATTACTGTTCAATGTACGAGACATTCATCATCAAGTCCGGGTTCGGCAAGCTTTAATATTCATGGATTCTAGACTCTAAACGCGTATGAAACCCCATCTCTGGCAGTCCATAAAGATGGTTCCCAGCATTCCCCTCGGTTATTGGCTTGTGATTATCATATTCGAAGTTTGGCCAAGCATTCAGATTTCGGTACGAGAATTACCCCAACCGCCCCTCACGCGTATTTCCCGAAGCTAACAATAGCCGATTGCTGCCGACGGTTGATGAGACAGAAAGCCAATAACGATCGATAATTGGGCTAGGCTAGTGCGTTTGCTCACTGGCTACTGTAATAGTTGTCAAGGTTTTGATGCTCATGAGTATCAGCTTATAGTTGCTAATACCCGAATACAATCATTTTATTCGAAGGGACCCCAGAACAGTCAGTGAGAATCACAGATAGTGAATATCATCAAAGACCGAGAAGAGAAGGAATCATGAAGTTCATTACGATCCGTTCCGTTCAGGGCAGCCCCGGCAAAGTCTACTACCCGTTGGAGATACAAGATGTCCCACTCCCTGCTCCCCAAAACCATGAGGTCTTGATCGAAATGAGAGCAGCAGCTCTAAACCACCGAGACTACTTCATCCGTCAGCATTTATATCCCGGAACAACATTTGGGGTGCCCCTGCTCGGCGATGGGGCTGGCGTCGTAGTTGCAGTGGGTAAAGACGTTTCTTCAAAATGGCTTCACCAACGGGTCATGATCAACCCCGGTATTGGCTGGAAAGAATCTCCTTCCGGCCCTGAAGGTTCAGACGGATGGTATTCCTTGCTTGGAGGAACAAAGTATTATCGGAAGGGTACATTGACAGAGCTTCTGGTTATGGATGAAGAACAAATCATCAAGACACCAGCTCATCTAACCGACGTCGAAGCGGCAGCCCTACCGATCGCGGGTTTGACCGCTTGGAGAGCCTTGGTAACGAAAGCGGGAAAGGAAAATCTGCAACCGGGTTGCAATATCCTCATTACCGGCGTTGGAGGGGGTGTTGCGCTGATGGCACTGAGTTTTGCTGTGGCCCATGGTGTCAATGTTTGGGTTACAAGTTCTAGTGAAGAAAAGATCAGAAAAGCCGTAGAAATAGGAGCAAGAGGTGGTGTGAGTTATAGAAGCAAGGATTGGGACAAGGAGCTGGCCAAGAAGCTGCCGTCCGAAAGGCCATACCTCGACACGATTATCGATGGCGCGGGAGGAGATATTGTAGAGAAGGGGGTTTCTCTTCTCAAGGTACGTCTACCACACAAGCAGCTTCAATGTTTTTGACTGACGATCTAAGGCCGGGGGTATCATTGTAGTATATGGCATGACGGTGGCACCTCAGATCAATTATCTGATGAAAGCTGTTCTCAAAAACATTGAAGTAAGGGGTTCAACTATGGGCTCACTAAAGGAGTTTCATGACATGGTAAAATTTGTTGATGAGAATAAATTAACGCCGGTGATTGCAACAACAGTAAGGGGAATCGAGAATATCACAGCAATTGATGGGATTTTCAAAGAGATGGGTAGAGGGAGTCAATTTGGGAAACTCGTTGTTGAGATCAAGGAGGATTCAAAGCAAGCCAGTAAGCTATAGAAACAATCGCGTGTTTCTTAAGAAAGACACGGAGATAATGATGAATGCTACCATAAATCATGAACAAAGAGCCGTTTGTTGAGTAAAAAGACTTGAATGAATAGCGAATATGGATATAAGAAAGTCCCATGATGCCAACTCAACCACAAAGAACCAGGGACAGGACAAAGAATAGAAAGAACACCATTAACCCCAAAGCACATCCGTCATCTCTTCAAACAAATGCCCTGCCAAAACGGGGTCATATTCCCACGACCCTGGGTGTACTCCTTCTCCAGGCACTACATGATCGTTGAATCTGTTGACCAACATCTGACCTGTTATAGACAGGTCGTCAAGGGTAGCTCCATCTAGATCAACCCTCGAGTCTCTGTCAAAGTCCAAGACTTCACCACCGGTGTCCGTCTCCTCTATCTCAGTCACCCTCGACTCGGGATTGATTGTAGGATTTGGTGTATATCGAGGCATATTTGGGTTTGTTGACATTCCAGGAAATGTTGCTGAGAGAGCATGTATAGGTCCCAGGTTCACATGTTTTGTTCCGCCAGTGAGCACATATGATGGCAAATCGCTCTCTTTCGGTGGCCTTCCCGTGGCGAGAGCATGATCAAGGGATATCCGCAGTCGAAGGTATAAACGAGAACGTGCAACGAATATTTCGTCCCAAACACCGCCCTTCTTTGGTGATACAAGTGATGTGTTCTGACTTCCTTGGTTATTGCTTGTAGCTGTTCGTAATGCCAGAGTGATGGGTGTCGACTGTAGAATCTGGTCGATCATTTTGCTTATATCGCCAGCCCCCTCAAATCGCTGATTGCACAGATTCATCGCTTGTGCATGGCACCTTGCAACAGCCTTATCTGATGTTTCTGGAGAGGCATCGACGGCCAACTTGTCATCTAAGGAGCCCAGCATGAGAGGGAATGCTATATACGCAATTCTGCAAGCGGGTATAGTCAGCAAGCTTGATGAGAGGACGAGAATGGGAACAAATTTGGCATACACAGATATAGGGAGATGCTGAGTCAATCCCTTCTGTACGATATGTCGGACTAGTCGAGTCGTCTCCTTGGTAGCGTCGCTTAATTCAAGGCCAATATCTTTGAGTCGAGGCTGGTCAAGGATCGTTGTGCCTTTCTGTAACCGCTCTATGATCAGGGCTTCATGATGACCCAGAGCAATTTGAGCAGCACTAAGGTGATTAATTACAGTCCCAGCCTGGAATTCGAGTGCACTTACTGGAAGTATATGTAGATGAGGCTAGAAAAGAGTGTGAGCGATCGATGTGCACTGCTATCAACAAGAAACACAGAAAATGCTGATTCTGCTTCTACTTTCCATCGGGAAAGCATTGTCCTCGCGGCGTGTATACGACTTAACGTGCCGTCAAACTGATCAAGCGAATAGGTAGGGTCGAGTGCTGTTGGTCCGTAGCTCAAAGCAAGCACTTCTGTCAGGATGATGGCAAGTTGACATTGAAAATACAGAATCTCGGCAAGGTTGCGTTTAGTCCGCGGATCATACACCACAGACCGGCAGAACTCCTCTTGAAAGTCTTGTTGTGTAAGCGGCTCGAGTCGTGCGGTATAACTGAATGGCGTTATCTGCAGAGGCTTTCGTAGCCCAAGGGCGACAACTCTGTCACGCCAATACAATGACCACCACAAGCGTTTGTTCCGCTTTTGGGAAGCTTTATCTGAAGTTTGGGTTTGGAAAGTGTGGGCTTGTGCGACGACGGCATTCTGGGTAGCAATGCTCAGCCAGAGACTTCCCGCGTGCGGTTCGGCGGCGGAGAATTGGAACGTGAGTAGCATGGCTGCTTGAGCTTTGATGAATGCATCTGTCTCCACCCCGAAGTCGAAGAGGAACTAGAAAATACCAAGGTAAGACAGGCATCGTGACATCGGTGCCATTAGGAGACGTACTTTGGCTCTTCGGTAGAAGATGCTTCGTGCTGCTTTTACTCCCGAATACCCAGCGTTCTTGAGCACCGCAGGAGACACGAACTAAAGCAAGTGCTGTTAGACGTGAACGAGGATCTAACATAAAGGCAGACACCTACTGCAGAACTCGCAAACAGCATCCCCTGGAACACCAAGAGTGACATCGTCTTAGGTGGCCCATCATACCTGTCTCTGTTGGAGTACAGGTCCCAGAACTCGGCCTCATCTATACAAGGAAAGCAAGGGTGGACATAAAGGAAATACTGGTGAACCAGCTCATCTTGCAATGTTCCCGTAGGAAGATGCAAGCATCCATTGAACTCTAGAAACTGAATATCTTGCTCAGGCAGTCTTGATAGATTGCCAAGTGTGAGGAACTGATAGGCCGAATACAAGACCTCTGATTGGGAAAAGGGATTCCTCAATCTCGAGCTGGACATTACCAATGGTGACCTAAGAGCGGGACAGATAATGGGGGCTTCGTTGTCGAATCGAACTTCGGCAAAGGCATAGAATTACTGGGGAAATGAATGGCCTTGACGTTTCATCTGGGGAGAGAAGAACAACAAGACGCAAGCATGCCATGACAGGATACCGAAAAAGCCGAGGGGTGCACCGGATACATAAGCGGAGTAGGCTACTGCAACGCTACCGTTCCATCTCCCCGCATTCCAAAAGATGCAATGTGGTGTTTTCCACGATCCTTGTCCCCGCTCGGCTATGGTTGTGCTTCGTGATGATGGAGGGGCGGACAGCGGTCCGTTGGGCGGTCCGCAGGTTGAGAATGCGGGGGAGTTGTGTGGTGTAGAAATTTGGAACATCGTGGATGGTCGTGTTGAAAGGATACTACAATCTGAACAATCGTTGTTGGTTTGGTTGAGCTTGATAGTTCGTTTCTCTGATGAGTATCACGTATGAGTTTTGGAGATAACTTCAATAAGTTCAAGTCAAAACCAAGCTATATTACAACAGCAGTAACTGTGATAATCGACACTGATACGCTTGAGACATTGCCAGAATACAGCCACCTCAAGGCAAATTATAAGCTTAACTTGTCCCACACTAGCTGAACCCCCTCTCCTTGGCCAAGCATCCAACCCTGTTATGGGTTACCAACTATCATCAATGATTGGCCTCGGTCGTAGATCAACAACTGGGGGAATCAGTCTTGTGTAGATGGTCTTGGCTCGTGTTGAGTGACATCAGGGTATATATAGACCTCTTTCAACCGACATCTGTTTTGTATCTCCATCTCAACTCATCCATCCCTTCCCCCTTTGTTCGCCTGTCGTATTTGGCAGTATCTTTGCACTCATCATGGAGAAGACTCAGTCGCATAGCCCTGCTGCTAGTGTAAACCAAGCAGAAAACGCCGACAATGTCTTGACCTCCCAAAAAGGCATGTCTCCTGAGACGGGGGGCTGGAGTGAAGCAGACACAAAGCGCCTGATCAGAAAGATCGACTGGGCTATCATCCCCTTTGTCGCTCTTCTCTACCTCCTGTCCTTTCTGGATCGTACCAACATCGGCAATGCCCGTCTTGACACTATCGAGGAAGACCTTAATCTCACAGGTCTTAGATACAACCACGCCTTGGCCATCTTCTTCCCCTTCTACGTTCTTGCTGAGATTCCATCCAACATGGGTATGAAGAGGTTCAGGCCATGGATCTGGATTCCTTCCATGATGGTCGCTTGGGCCATTTGCTGTACACTCATGGGTATCGTGCACAACTACGAGGGTTTACTGGCTGCTAGAGCTATGCTGGGACTCGCAGAAGGTGGTCTATTCCCCGGTGTTGCTTATTAGTAAGTCCTATACCTGGCCCTCAGCTCCTTGATCCCCTTGTTAACACTAGCCGTAGCATCACTATGTGGTATCGTCGTCACGAATGTGGGTTCCGCATGGCCCTCTTCTTCTCTGCTGCTACAGCTGCCGGCGCTTTCGGTGGTTTTCTGGCTCGAGGCATCATGGATATGCGTGGTGTAGGAGGCCTTGCAGGATGGCAGTGGATTTTCATTATTGAGGGTTTGATGACATTTGTTGTCGGTAAGCTAAATCTATCTCATTCGTGTCTATGGAGCATCTCTGACCATCATATCCAGCCATCGTGGCCTACTGGCTCATGAGCGACTATCCCGAGCGAGCTAAGTTCCTGACCGAAGAGGAACGAACTCACGTCATGGCCCGTCTGCAACTCGATCGATCATACCTTGCCGATGAGTTCGATATGAGATACTTCTGGGATGCCATCAAGGACTGGAAGATCTACGTCCACATGTTCATGGCTGCTGGTACATTTGTTGGCGTTTATTCCTATTCGCTTTTCTTGCCAACCATTATTCGCGACTTGGGTTGGACCAGCACCACTGCCCAACTTATGAGCACGCCTCCCTACATCGTTGCATGCATTGTCTGCGTTGGAGCTGGCTGGTGGGCAGATCAACTTGGGCAACGCGGTATCTTTATGATTACCTTTATCGCCACAGCGTTAGTATCTCAGCCTTTTTCTCTAATGTCCAGATGCTAATGATGAATCAGTGTTATCGGTCTCGTCATTCTCATGGCCGTTGAAAACCCCAACGTTCGCTACTTTGGCTGTTTCCTTCTGGCCAGTGGTGTGTTCCCAAGCGTGCCCCAGGGTATCGCTTGGAACAGCAACAACGTCGGCGGTGCTTTGAAGCGAGGTGTCGCCATCGCGATGCATGTTGGTTTTGGTAACTTTGGAGGAACCATCGCAGCATACCTCTTCCCAGCCAAAGATGGTCCTAGATATTTCCCTGGCTTCGGCACTCTTCTGGGTACGCATTGCATGTCTCTCATTCTAGCCGTTGGTATGACTATTCATCTTCGAAGAGAGAATGCTAGACGAGACCGTACCCACAAGGACCCCAGCCTATATACTGAGGAAGAATGCACGGCTGAGCGTGAGAGGGGTGATGATGCGACTTTCTTCCGGTATACGATCTGATTGATGGCAGGCTGTGTGCTGATATCTCATATTGAAGTCGGGAGATGGCCTTGTTAAGAACAGTATATTTCAATCACAAATGGTTGTTGTCCATGCACTCGTCTTCTGATCTTTACCCTGATATTATCGCCCAATGTATCACAGAATAATCCTAGAGCCAAGAGTCTAGCTGCTTTATGTACTCTGTACTGTAGTATCAATCTAAACCCTGTCGTAACCTCGGCCTCAAAACGCGGGGTCTGGGGTAACGCCAAGGAATCCCTGTCCTGGCCTCCCAACGCGTCATCAGCCTCGATGTTGTTCTTTTGCTTGATAGTCTAATCAGCTTTGAGCGCGAATCCCGAAGCTCGATTCATGCTCCTCGATCTTGAATACAAATTCAATGGATCACCACGATTGGGCCGAAAGAAGGGTCGACTACTCAGGGCCTATCAGACGGATTCGTCAAGCATGCCATTACTGTCGGTAGGTAATTTTGGTCACGACTTCCAGCGAGGAGATATATACTAAGCGTGTAGTCGACGAAAGATAAAATGTTCTGGAGATCGTCCAGCATGTGTCAAGTGTAGCAGAAGCAGTAGGCCTTGTATATACGGGCCATATCCTGAGCCAGTGGAGCGAACTGCTGATGCATCGACAACACAATCTCGGGGCCATATTGCCAGTCGCCATCAGAACGAAAGTTCACCAGATCAGGAGCCAGACTTGCAACAGAGGGTCACTTCAATAGAGGCCCAATTGTCGATGCTCACAAGATATGTCACAAGTAACCCTGGGTATGTGTGTGTGTGTGTGTGTGTATACTCAGAATCTCACTTGGCTAAGACATTGTCCAGTGCTCGACAACTACCAAACTTCCATTCAAGAGGCTCAGAATTACTCGTGTCTCCCTTTTCCCAGTTCAACAGCAATGCTTCTGATACAGCATTGGACGCATCCATATCACCCAGGATCCCGTCGATTACATCAGAATCTCCCAATCACTCTACGTTGCATGTTCAGCACAACAATGTACAGCCAGCACAGTTGGATACCTCAGCTATTCTTCCGCCAAACTGGATACTACAGTCTTTAGTAGACACTTATTTCTTACATGTTCATAACCAACCATACTCGTACTTCCAAGAGGAAAGCTTTCGACAGAAATTGGCAGACGGGTTAATACCAGTACACCTCATTCTCGCTGTCCTAGCATCGGCACTCCGTTTCTCTCATCATGATTACTTCCGAAACCGAGCCCAGGAGACAATGGAAGCATATGCTAAGGAGGCATGGGCGAGCATCGTCAATGATCATCTAACAGATGACAGCACATTCGAGTTATCCGTAGTTCAAGCTGCAGCGCTTATCACTACGATTGACTTTGCAGGTATGTAAACCATATCAATATCAAGTTCAATCCTGACCATACGCTACAGCCGGCCGTGTGAGAGCTGGTTGGCTTAAACTTGGAGTTGCCATCCGTCTTGCCCAAGACCTCCGATTGATGGATGAGCCTGATGATAGTCTTCCAGTAGTCGAGCAAGAAGAGCGAAGACGCATATTCTGGTCCATCTACATCATCGATAAGCTGGTGGCCTGTGGGAAAACATACCACACGACTATAAGTCAAAGCATGTTGCGTGTCCACTTTCCAAGTGACGAGCATCATTTTAGAGACGGTCTCAGTCAGAGAACTACCAATTTCGAGGGGTATAAGAGGACCGCCGTCGGAGAGTTGAGATGTGGAAGCTTCACTATCGCGCTGCTGGCCATTTCAGCACTCGACTTGTGTATTGAACAGACCATTCGCAATCGATATTCAGAAGAGAACAGGGAAAACACCATCCGTGGTCTCCACATGATAGACTCACTGTTACAGGACAAAGGTTGCACGATCCCGGAGATTACTCGTCGGAACAAGACTATCAACGGTGCTCTAGACCATCAAGCATTGGCACATATTGTTTTCGCCAATGCTGTCTATCACTTGTGTCGCTGCCTGAACAACCATCCTTGTTTCCTACGACAACAAGCGGATGATGCTCTTGAGTGGTTCAGCAATAGGGTCACCTGGTCGCGGAAGAAGAGCTTGCAACATTCAATGAAATTGGTTGAGTTCTTGGACGCTGCTGAAGAAGCAGGGTATCATATCAACGCGCCTTTTTATACCTACGCCATCAGTGTTGCCAGTAGCATCCTTATAATGAATTCTTCCTGCGGGAATGGACTAAATCCTGAATTATCACGGAGAGGTGTTGAACTGATGCAAAAGAGCATTGACATGATTCAAAGATGGGGGAGATCGTGGCACCATGCTTTGAAAGTGGTGAGTGTATGAGAGTGTTGGACAACATGCAACGCTAACAGATTGACAGCATCGTCGACTAGTCTCCCTTGAAGCACTCTTCCGAAACGAGCCTCCAGGGTTAGATCCTTCAGGGAACTTCGCACTTGGCCCTGAATCGGGAAGTCTTATGGAATCAATGGTTGACTATGTGGAGTTGTGCTTGGAATATTCAGCCTGAGTAGCAAGGATCTTAAGTTTGGAATCATCTTCTGTCGCAAGTGATCGGAGTATAGCCGCCAATGACAGACACACCGCTCATCCAGATCAAACTAAGCTGCTAGCTCGGCGGAAGCTATTATTTAGTAGATATCTGGATAGGTTCCTTGTGTGCTGCACAATACACACATTCCATTCCATCGACGAACCATTGAGAATGTGGACAAGAATGATGACCACTACAAAACAGTTTTTACCTCCCGTTCCCGTCTGCATAATAGCAAGTCCATATTATTCAAATTCCTCCAATTGGCTGTCTTGCATATCAATCACGTCAATGAAGTCGAATAAGTCTCTCAGTTTATCGCTGCACGCGTTCATGATTGCCCAAGTATAACGTCATCAATCGCGGGGAAGTCTCGATATATAATGATAGCCCGGAGGTAAGCTCCTGGGCAGACATGGGATCTCAGAACAGAAGAAGCACCGAATTAACAAAATCAGAACAACAGTGAGGGGCTCAATCATCATTTGTCGTCAGAATGATCGATGCATGGGTATTTGATAAGTGTCGATTGGCCAGCCTAGCATCTCCCATCTCGATGGTCTAACCCACGTTTGAACAAGATTCTTCCGGAGGTTTTTGTCCTAAATATTAAGAAACACATAAATAAACTTCAATTCTCTGATATTGGAAGTTGTGTGTAATTCACTCTTTGGGGCCAGTATCTTGACTCGTACGCTATCAAAATGAATCTGAACAGCAACCAACTCGATCCTCGACAACACCCTCTGCAAGCTATTGGTGCCGCTATCGGTAGCCAGGCTCAGGGTGAGCGTCGAAACCCTCGCATCAGTCACATGCAGGGTGCAAATGAGGGTCCAGCCGATGTGATTGCCAAAGTTTCCGGTGCCCAGGCTGGTGGGAAGCGAGAAGACGATGGGCCATATTTCACCAACAATGAGGGCATCCCATTCCCTGATCCGTAGGTTTAAGGGCTGTTTTCTATTGGAACCAGAAATCTAACATCAAGAAGTGCACATAGCAAGACCATTGGTGGTATCCCAGTAGCTAGTGATGTCTTCCTATTCCAGTCAGTATTATGATGTTCTGATTATACTGTCTACTAAGCTAACGTCTTGTAGGAAGCAGCAGCACTTCAACAGATCAAAGAACCTTGAACGTAGGTTGAATCCATCTTATGCTTACTGCATATACTGACCAAGCTAGGCATGGTCCATCCCTGTGGCTCAGGCGCTTTTGGTTACTTCGAGTGCACTCAGGATGTCACCGAACTGACGGTGAGTCGACCACGCTGTTCCTCTCATAGCATTTCTAAAACAGCGTAGAAAGCAAACTTTCTTTCTTCTGTGGGAGAGAAAACCCCCGTCTTCGTCCGCTTCTCAACTGTCACTCTCGGCCGAGAATTTCCAGATGAAGCCCGCAACCCTCGAGGATTTGCCATCAAGTTCTACACTATGGAAGGCAATTATGACATTGTCGGACTGAATTTCGTACGTGTTCTTACTCAAAAACTAGAGAGGAATACTAACATTTCAGCCCATCTTCTTCTGTCGAGATCCTATCCAGGGCCCCGACGTTATTAGATCACAATCTCGCAACCCTGCCAACTTCCTCTTAGATCACGATGCCCTCTTTGATTTACTCGCCAACACTCCCGAGGCTAACCACGCCGGCCTCATGTTCTTCAGTGATCACGGAACTCCCGTTGGTTGGCGCTTTAACCACGGCTATGGCTGTCACACTTTCAAATGGGTCAACCAGAACGGTGAATTCGTCTACATCAAGTATCACTTCATCGCAAAGCACGGTCAGAAGCAGTTCACAGACCAGGAAGCCGTTCAGATGTGTGGTGAGGATCCGGACTACTCCAAAAGAGATCTCTGGGAAGCCATTGAGAGTGGCGAGGAGATCGAATGGACGGCCAAGGTTCAGGTCATGCAGCCTGAGCAAGCTGACCCCGATAAACTCGGCTTCGATCCCTTCGACGTCACCAAGGTTTGGCCCAGAGATCAGTTCCCCATGAAGGAGTTTGGTCGCCTCGTTCTTAACAAGAACCCCGAGAACTTCCACAGAGACGTCGAGCAGGCGGCTTTCTCGCCCGGCAGCATGGTTCCCGGTATCGAAGACTCGCCTGATGCCCTTCTCCAGTTCCGCATGTTCTTCTACCGCGATGCACAATACCATCGCATTGGAATCAACCTCCACCAGATCCCCGTCAACTGTCCATTCATGGCCAAATCCTATGCGTCGCTCAACTTTGACGGCCCAATGCGAGTTGATGCAAATCATGCTGGGAATAAGCAGTACGCACCTAACAGCTTCGCTCACAAGTTCAGACCAGACGTTGCGGAGGCTCCTTATCAGGTCAACGACAACATTGTTAGCAGAGCAAGCCATTACTGGCACGAAGGAAAGAAGAACGACTATGACCAGGCTAGAGAGTTGTGGACTAGGGTCATGACTGACCAGCAGAGGAAGAACACGTGCTACAACACTGCAAAGGGTTTGCAACGGGTCAAGTATCCCGAGATTCAGGTCAGTTTTATCCTTGCTAATCACCATGAGCTCCGACTAACACATCTTAGACAAAATACCTCGCCCAGGTATACAACATTTCCGAGGACTATGCTCGTGGCATTTACGATCTTCTCCCCGATCCAGAGTTTGAATTCTCAGAGGTCCCTAAGCGTGCTGAGACGGCGCATGAGTGGTACAAGGAGGCCAAGTTCAGAACTCGTCCTGGAGCCAAGTTGACTGGCTACCCACCAACTGAGGCGGTTTATGGAGCATAGATGGCAGTGAGCAGTGAATAATAGTTTAATTATCACCACTACCTTGTTTGAAGCCAATATTGATTATTACCTATTCTAAGTACACTTCAGTTCATCTGCGCTCATCCTCTCCCATGCCCAATCCCAAGTTTATAGGACGGGGCCATGTATATCAATTCAATCTAAATCTAAGTGCATCTGGTAGTCAATTAGCCAGACATCTTTGAAGGATCGAAAGCAACCGGGACACCATTCTTATGCCCCAATGACAATCTCAACTCGGGCACAAATTCCCTATTTCCTCGACACTCAATTCTTTCAAATGTCTGCAACAGACGTGTTACTATATAGGTCGCCTGGTACATAGCAAATTGTTCTACCACAGGTTAGTCGATTAATACCGCACTTCTATCGCTGGACTTACGGCCTAGGCACTGTCTTGGCCCCATGAGAAATGGTAGAAACCCGGGAGGATCTGCCTTGAGGGTCTTCCATCTGTCTGGTCTGAACAGCAATGCGTCTTCGCCAAAGTTGGCTTTGCTTCGATGACTTCCCCATATGGAAAACACCACAGCTTGGCCCTTCTTCACCAACATTGGCTCCATGGCATCAGGGCCACCACCTGTCGGTAGCCAAGTATCAGTGTTGGCTATTCTTGCGTTAAATGGAAGAGGCGGGTAAAGTCGCAGTGCTACATTCATTAGTTACAATCTTTCAAGAAGCATCAGGCATTCTCACTTTCAAGAATGAAATGATTGAGGGAGGTTAGACTCTTCATCTGTTGAATATCCGGAACGTCATAACCGATCCGGTCCATAATCTCCGACCTTATATCATCCGCAAGCTTTTCGTCTTTAGAAATCATCCAGATTAAGTTGGAAACGAGAGACCCTGTTGACTGGTTCGCACCGACGATGAGTGTCAACAACGCGTCCCTGATCTCGACTGGATCGCGAGTGTGCTGAATAAGTCCATCAAGCAGACATCTTGGATCGAATTTCGTGTTCTCGGGTATCTCTTCCAGTCTTTTTGAGATGATTCCACCAACATACTCGTGAATGTAGGATGTCGCCTCGAGCTGCTTCCTAGTCCCGCCCAGAAGCACCGTTGCAGGCCCATAGAAGCCGTCTTGAGCCATCTTGTCCAAAACACATGTCACAGCCTGGGCTAGACGTTTATGTTCAAGAGACCACGTCTTGTCCAGACACCCTAGTGACTCTCCTATGGTGACTTCCGTGACAATATCAGTCATAAGTTCCTGGAGCATCTCCTGCACGTCAACTGTCTCCCCAGTCGACGCCAACTTCACAAGTCTCTGAAAATGCTTCTCTTGACTCTCAGCATCGAATAAATTATTCGCTGCCGTAATCTGATGTCTCCACATGTTTCGAAGATCCTTCCATTCGGGGTTATCAGATGCACTGATGGCACCCGGTGCAAGGTGCTTGAACATGCGAATCCGAAGTCCTTTGGCGGCATCGTAGTCTAGCCAACGACTAACAAGAACTTGTTTGATATTTGATGCATCGCATGTAAAAATGACGCGGTAGCCGAGGAAGCTGGAGGAGTACGTGTGACCATGCTCTGCCCAGACTCTGTCCATGTAATCGATGCTATTCCCGGTGATAACCGCACGGGCAACAGCGTACACTTTCCTGATACCAAAGACGTCCCATGGAAGCTCATCATGGCCAGGTTTACATCCTTTCGTCTTGGTGAGTAAGAAGCGGGCATTCCACCGACTGTACAGGGCGGTGATGAGTATGAAGAGAATATGGGCACCAATAGCCCCAATTGCATACAAAACGATGGAGTGCATCTCGATGAGTTTGCTAATTGTCAGTTTGGGAGAACCTGACATACCTTCTTGTACTTGCCTGAGCATGTCTGATATTTTGTCGGGATTGTCCGGCAGCCGGCATGAGACATCGGAATCTTGACGAGACACAAACACAAAAGACTCGAGAATTTGTCAACTCGGCAACATAGCACGGCATCTTTGTAACCTTCCTGAACAAGATCTGTGTAAATCTCTCGGATTTTCTAGTGAAGTTTGTCGTGGCCTGTACGATAACCACATTATCGCATGGTAGGCCGGACACCGAAATACCACGGGGCTGATAAAGATATGTTCAACGAGAATACTTCCCAAGACATCTGAGAGTTGTGATGTGGTGTAACAGTAAGCTTATATCAGATGACTAGTTGCGATATCGTCCGTGTCTGCGTATCGGACGGAACGATTGGAAGTGCTTATATGCATGCGATGTACTGGTGTTGGGAAAGACAACATCAGACAAAGGCATCATGTTTGAAGCAAAGGGGACGAATCCGGTCATCAAGGCGCAACAATGTCTGGACCGAGCCATCGACTACTCGTGGAGCATCGCCAAAGATGACGGCCACTGGTACGGCGAACTGAAATCGAACGTCACTTTAACAGCAGAGAATGTCCTTTTCCATCTCTCTCTTGACATCCCCCTTGATCAACCCGAGTCTTACAAAAAGTACCTCCTCTCTCAACAACTGAGCGATGGATCGTGGTCCATCGCCCCCTTGTACCCAGGAGATGTATCGACGAGCGCCGAAGCGTATCTAGCTCTCAAGATCCTAGGACTCTCACCCGAAGATCCGACCATGTGCAGAGCTCGAAAATTCATTCTTCAAAAAGGGGGCATTGCCAAAGTCCGTATGTTTACACGTCTCTATTTTGCTCAATTTGGTCTATTCCCGTGGTCGTCTGTCCCGCAGATACCAGCTGAATTCATTCTGCTGCCCATGTCCCTCCCCGTCAACATTTACCGCTTGAGCTCCTGGACAAGATCGACATTAGTGCCATTGATGATTCTGCGACATCATGAAAAGATATATGCTCTTCCCAATGGTATATCTACTAATAACGATTATCTGGATGAGTTGTGGTTGGACCCGGGATCCAAAATGGTGTCATACACTCCAGATTCTGGCAGCCCCAAAGATCGCGATTGGATCTCTACCATGTTTTCTACGATAGACACCACTCTCCACTGGCTTGGGGGCTTGAAATGGCAGCCTCTTCGACCACACGCGCTCCGTCAATGTGTTAAATGGATACTACAACATCAAGAGCCAGAAGGCGACTGGGCTGGTATTATTCCTCCTATGCACTCTGGCATCCAAGCTCTGATACTCAGCGGATTCGACCTCAATCATGATGTTATACAACGTGGTCTCGCAGCAGTTGAACGATTCACATGGCAGGACGACAGCGGTAAAAGACTACAGTCATGCATCTCGCCAGTATGGGACACCGTACTCATGTCCTGCGCTCTCCACGACGCTGGAGTTGATAGAAACGACCAGAGACTACAAAAAGCGGTCAATTGGATCATCAGCAAGCAAAACACGGGACCGGAAGGAGACTGGCGTATGACAAAACCTACCTTGGTCGCCGGGGGTTTCAGCTTCGAATACAATAACCGATGGTACCCCGACGTGGACGACACCTCGTGCGCCATCCTCGCCATGGTACACCAGGACCCTAGCTCCGCTACATCCCCCGCCGTGACAAGAGCGGTGTTATGGCTCTGTGGGATGCAGAACCGGGACGGTGGCTGGGGGGCTTTTGACATTGACAACGATAGTCTCTGGCTGAACAAGATCCCCTTTAGTGACATGGGCGCCCTCTGTGATCCATCGGCACCGGATTGCACAGGTGGCATCCTGGAAGCGTTTGTTCTCATTCTCGAAATCGCTCAAAAGACGTCCGTGGAGGAAACCCTCATCAGACGCATCTCGTTTGCTTGTGATAGGGGCATCTGCTATCTGGCCCGCAGCCAACAAGACAACGGCTCATTGTACGGGCGATGGGGCGTCAACTACATCTTTGGAACAAGCCGTGCGCTGTGCGGTCTACAACCCTTTCACCACGACAGAGGTCCCGTAGCGGCCATGATGGCCTCTGGATTATCATGGCTGAAACAAGTGCAGAACGCAGACGGTGGCTGGGGCGAGGTTCTGGAATCTTACAACGACACCACCCTCGCCGGAAGGGGTCCCTCGACGGCGTCACAGACAGCCTGGGGACTGATGGGTGTGTTGACGAGGTGTGGCGACGACGTGTGTGCTGCCGCTGCTGTAGGGTACCTGACACGAACACAGACAGAGGGCGTTGGACACGAAGGGGCGACGTGGTCGGAGGAGAGGTATACGAGTACGGGGTTTCCCAGACACTTCTACTTGGGATATTCTCTGTATCCGCATTACTTTCCCATGATGGCACTGGGAAGATATGTCAAGATGGCAACGTCGAATCGTTGTTGATTGAGCATGATCAGACGGAATTTGTCGCTAGTTGGGAATGGTTTAATAAACATTGTCATATTAGAAGTCCGCGTTTATGTGTTGATGAAGTAACAAAGTCTGATGAATTCAACACACAATTGCCATTATTGGTAACGAATTCAATAAGCCCCCCTCGGCTCTTTAGGGTTCGCAGTCCGACATCATCAACACAATCTCATGGATGGATGATCCTCAAAGTCTCTATGACCATCTCAATTGACCGCCCAACATGAGACTTTTCTCTCCCTCCCTCTCCTTTCCAAGCTGATCTGCTGTGGAAAGTCGGCCGAGTAATGCGCCGAACGTTACGTCTCATCCAAACAAATGCAACAAACCCTCTCACTACCCTAGGGCAAGCCCGGAATGAAGATCATGGGTGCCCAAAAAACCATACAAAACCCAGCAGAGTCAAAGGCCAAGACAGCTGAACACTGTCTAGCGTAATAGATGCCACTGTACAGAATGAAAAGTATGTCACGGTTGCACTGTAATAAAACGCTGTAATGTGGATAGACAAAACTCAACTCCCCATGTCCTCATACCGAATAACCCACAGAGCCACCCGATCGATCTCGTTCTCGAACTGAAACACTTGACTCAGTAAAACACTGCACGGGGAAGGCATAATCCCTCTTGGGTTTAAATGTCAAACCTGTGACCGCTTCCCCAATCCCATCCCGATCTTTTTTCGGCTAGTCTCCTCTGCCCTGCCTTTTCCCAAGGGAGGGGGCTATTTGTTAATCACTTCTCCATGTTGACCAACAACTTTCGAGCAACTTCAATTTCGGATTACGTAGCTTGTGTGTCTAAGAGACAAAACACAAGCCACAAGTTTTCGGGCTGGATTGTGTGGCAACAATCGAGGGGCCCGGCAGCTTACGATGAGAACATGATGCTACTGATGCATTATCCACGACGTTGTTACTACTTAGAGGATTAGTAGCCCCCATAGTAAAAGTATGAACTCGTCGTGTTAAAAGGTTCATCCCCGACTATTTACAAAGTCAGCATGTAAAGGATACCAAGAGAAATAAATCTCACAAAACCCAAGCTTGCATCTCAATCAAAATATGATTCCTGATCCAAGACACAAAGTAAATTAAAAGACAAGGAAAAAAAACATCAATGGCAATTACCTAAAAAAAGAAAAGAAAAGGGAACTTCCCTTGTTATTTTCAGCTGTCCCGTATCCGCGTCATTGGCCCTCCCTTGTACTCTGTACAGTACAAGCAAGGGAACGGAAAGAAAATCGCCCTTCACATAGAGCAGATCTCTGTCTTTCTCCCCCCTCCCACCCCAGTTTTGCATCAACACTCCCTCCCCTGGACTCAACCCTGCGTTTTTTTTGTTTTTGTACCAGGTGCGATGCATGTTCTTGACTCGAAAAGAATGAGCCCCCAGAAATGAGAGTGGAAGAAATAAAATCATTATTACAATTACAAACACGTCTTCGTTACACGCTGATTGATTTTTAGCTATCACCGCTATTTACAGTTGTATAAAACACCAACTCGTGATGTAAGCCACAAAAAGAAGAAGAAAAAAAGAGACTCCCATCTCGAATCGAGACCCTAAAACAACGCCTTGACCTTTCTCTCTCTCTCCCTCTCTTTTGTTATCCCCCTTCCCCGGGTAACTCCACAAGATCGAGCCGAAGCCCGGGTCCCAACCCGTTTCCGTTCGGTAGTTGGCGCCTCTCCCACAAATTTTCATCCCTACAACAGGCACCCAAGGACCCAGACCGGGACCATCCCAGACCCCCAATCTCAACGATTTGTTACCTTACAGCCACTCCACTCGGCACAAACCCCGGACACAGACACATACACAAGACACACAGGACACAGGACACAGAACACAGACACATACAAACCCGCCACTGCCCAATGAATGCTCCCACTTTTTTTTTTTTTGCCTTTCTACTAGTCTCTGGTCGACCAGAGGTTAGATCCGTCATAACGGCCAATAGTGATATCCCGACATGAAGCCAGGCTTGACATAGTGGTACTGTAGAACATGCTACCTCCTCCTTGTTTACCAGTCTCACTTCTTTTTCCTTCTCTTTCTCCTCACAAAAGCAGTCTAGCAGAATACGTAGCATACATACGACATTCGTCCACCCTACCGCTCTTCCCTGTCTCTTATTTATTTCTCCCGCGGGAGCCGTCCACATCACATCTTTAATACTACAAAACAACTTGCATTAACACCCCCCCCCCCCCTTGCCCTGCATTCTCCCAACTCGACTCCTCCCTCCTACTGTACATTCCGACTTCATTCCATTCTCTTATTATTCTCATCCTCCACCACCGACGACTATCCCCAAATTCACGCCCAATCTCAAAACCATGGTATCTTTACAACACCGAGCAAGATAATAACCAACCTACAAGGAGATGCCATGATCACGCTCCTTTCACCAAACTTCGTCTACGAACCCGTCACCACAAACGATCTTATTATAGCTTCCCTTGCCTGGGGTTTCACCATTGGCTTCGGCTGGTTGACGACATGGACGGCAGTACGACAGACGACGCAGGTGTATAGGCGACATGGCAAGAGGGTTTACAGGAATACATATCTACGCATGGTCTGGGGAGAAATTCTGGTCTGCCTCATTTTCGGAGTCATTTGTTTTTTGCATCTTTTGGATTATATACCCCCGAGTTTCGCATTCTACTTTACTATTCGTATGTCCATCTCTTTGCCCCCCTTCCTCCAGCTAGTTAGGTGTCGTCATACTAACCCTTTTCTCTCTCACACATACAGTCACTACATGGGCTCTTCAAGTTCAGTTCCTTCTACAAATTATCGTCAACCGATGCTCCATCCTCCTCACCGACAAGAAGAAAGCCTGGCGTCTCAAAGTCGGCGTTGCCATCCTCATCACCGCCGTCAACATATCCGTCTACAACATCTGGATCCCTGCAAGACTGCAAATCTCCCACAGGTACATCTGGATCAACGAGTGGTGGGATCGGATCGAAAAGGGTATTTATCTTCTCGTCGACGGTGCACTCAACTTCTACTTCATCCACATCGTCCGTGTCAACCTTATTATACATGGTTTGACAAAGTACAAAAAGCTTGTACACTTCAACATGTTCATCATCGGCTTCTCCCTCAGTATGGATGTTCTCATCATCGCCATGATGAGTCTACCCAATACTTTTGTGTAAGCACGCATGCCATGTATTGATTCACTTGTTTCCTTCTAACCAGCCCAGATATATGCAATTCCACCCCCTCGCATACATTGTCAAACTCAACATTGAAATGTCCATGGCCGACTTGATCGGGAAGATTGCCCGCGACAAACACTGCGGCATCATCAACGACGGAACATTTAACAGTTCGACTACCGAGGGCGTCCCCAACGCCAACTACGCCGTCACGATAGACTATGACTCCCCGAATTCAATTCTATATAACCAAGACACCATCAATTCCATCACCAAACCAGGGAGAATACACTTTTACATACCCATGAGCAATTTTAATCATCGCCGGCCTGCCGAGACGAGGTCTTTGACGCCCGATTTATGATGGTTTACAAAAGTAAAAAAAAGTCTTCTGGTACATACATATTCATATATCAACTGAACATATTTTCTATTGCATTCTTGTCGGGGTTGGGTTTATTATCATTGTTATTATTCA
>JABGLY010000891.1:0-20500 GCA_013623525.1 Fusarium dimerum | reverse complement strand
TTAGCGGAGCTTAATGACACTCGAAGGGATAACAGACATGCCAAGCCACCCAGCAACCAGCACCCGCGGTACCGGGCCACCCCTCTGTGATTGCAACTGGGCAGGTGGGAGAAGTGCAAAGCCAGACTGAAGATTTTTATGTTTGACAATAGAGGCATTGGAGAGTCCTTTCATACGATAGCCCATGCGAGATTTCCCATCTCCGTTGGAGTGAGAGAACGGCCAGCTGGAAGAGCTCAACTTGAATGTACACAAGGGGCCTTGAAGGGCTCTACTAGAAGTATACTACTAAGTCGTGGGAGATGGTGTAAGCCAAACCTGCGACCCTCAACAGACTCGAGCATCCTGCACCCTTCACGGCAATTTTTGTCGAGTACCGAGTCTCGTTCGCCTACAAGACATCGGAGAAAGAAAACCAGGGGCATACTCCCATGTATTCCTCGTAAACCACATTATCCATGAGCGTTCTGGCTCGCAATCTACACTGCCAAATCGAACCGAATGTATCTGTTGACCACACCAGCTGAGTGAGCCTGTACCGCCCTCTGTGATAATTCGTCATGTCTGGTGGCATCAAAGCAATTCCCAGTCATATATAGAGACCGTTGTTCTCGGCCTTTCGTGTTCAAGGGCCTTCTATTACGCTGGTGAACTGCAACTGCTTTTGAGTAGCTTACAGGCGACTGGAAGTCTATTTACTTTGCTCGATGTCAACTTTTGTTTCCTTGAAAATGTTGCACTATGTACCGGTACCGTGTTTCGCTTCAAAATAGTTCATAACTCGGCCGTAGAAGCCCATCTTACCCTGGGAGAATAGGTGAATAGTAGCAGCCATGACTTGAGAGTCTCTATCAGCGAGGATCTGGGAGAGCCTTTGGTCTGCACGAGCATCGATCTCGGTCTCCCGAACCATTTCAGCATAAGCTTTTTCGTCCTCCCACTGCCCAGCCTCATGTTTGTCCAACGGCTGGCCCTCGTCATCATATTGGTCTGGCCTGTTCAAGAGGCGGGGTACCGTGTTCAAAAACCAAGGAGCGTCAACCAGTTCCCATGGTACCGCGTATGAGTTTTCCCAGTCGATGACACCCAGGACGTGATAGGCCTTTGTGACAATTACGTTGCTGTGGAAGAGGTCACCGTGGCGGATTGGGAAGGGCCCTTCACGCGTGAAATGCTTGCCGTTACTAGCCAACTTAGCAAGCCGGGACGGGAACTGCCGATTTCCCTCAAGGATTTCGTCAATGACCGAGGGAGGGAGAACCTTTCGAAGGTAGCTTTCGTCGGAGGGAAATTTGATCCTCGTAGCCCATTCCTGGATGAAAGATGCCGCTGTGTCAAACGGTCCCCCAATGCCCGGAATTGGACCCACAGTGAAGCTTCCATCTGTATTGCGAATGACAGTACCGATCTGTGGGAGACGTGCGGACGCAATTCGAACCTGCATGTTCCTTTCAATTAGCTCTAGTCGCGATGTTGGTATAAAGCGAGCAGATGTGGGAGACATGACATCCATCCGGAGCCCCCAAGGTAAGGCAAGACCTTAAAGGCGCCGGAAAACTTACGTGGGCAGCCGCCATAGTGCGATAGAAAGTAGCACGATACTGAAGTGGTATGAGGCCCCAATCGATCCTTTTATAGCTGCGAGCTTCATCTGCGGCGTTGTTGCCAGGCAGGTACTCGAGCAGAACAAAAGCAGACCCCGTTGGATTGGCGTCGTCAAGTTTGAATGCGAAGACCTGAGGCACTGGAGCTTTGGTTTTCGCCTTGAGCAGAAACGTAGTGTCTATGTCGATGAGCAGTCTTCGAGATGTCTCTGGGGTCGACTTTCGGAGCTGAACACGGGCGACCCAGCGGGTCCCGTCTTGGAACTCAAGCAAACGCACAAGAAAGCTACCGCCAACTGTGTAGGGATGAAATAACCTACACAGCGATTTTCCGTTAACGTGAGAGGCAAACGTGCATGTAGCTTCCCAGTCAGTTCGCTGGAGGCAATCATCGGCCTGGGCTTGCTGTGAACTAGCAGGATCCCATTTCAGTTCTGGCAGTAGGCTTTCATCGCGTTTGGAAGTCATAACAATTTAGGCCAGTAAGTAATAACTCTGGGGGCGTTATCGTTACCAAGAGAGTTCATGGCACTGATTATGAGGAATGGACGTGATTGAAAATGCATGTATAGAGAGTTGAGCTCCTGTACATGAATGTAAGGTAGCCAGGCATGTGCCTCTCGCCAATCTAGTGCAGTGACATAAGCCCCATTATCGATGTTGCATAGGTAGGTAGGTAAGTACTGATGCTTCGTCTACGCGTTGGTTGGAAGCCTGTGCCAAAATGCAAATACACAATTCTTGGGCGAGATGTACCTTTCCGAGAGATGCGCGTGGGATGCCGTACATGATGGAAGTGAAGCCACAGCTATTGCACTCCTTGTCATTTATTCCCTGTAGCTGTAGCTGGAGCTGTGAGAAAAAGCCCGTGCACCCCCACCTTCCACAAGCTGTAAGTCTTGCCCTGTCGCGCTCTAGTTCAAGTAGTAGCCCGAAGCTTTGTCGCGTCCCACTACAACAACTAAACATGACAACGAACAAAACAAACACAAGACAACACAACTAGAGGCGGCAGAGTAGGCGTCCAACAACACCAAAGACACAACAATTACTCACGAATCCTGTCGCATGAAAATAACTAAGATACATGAACCCATTTCGGTTGATTAATAATAATTACCCTAGTGGCTCCGCCGCATCGCCATCATGAATTCAAGTCCTCCCAGCTCACCCCCCCTCAGGGCTGCCTCAGCGAACCCATCGCATACACCCTCGAGAACTCCCAATCGTCGCGCATTCAGCGCAGATACACCATCTGGTCGTATTTCTGTCCGCACGCCTCTCGATCGCAGCGTAACCCGTGACCTCCGTGCTTCAATCCGTCGCGGCACTCCTGGTTCAGCCATCCGTTCCAATGCCCCAACACCACACGCCAGAGCCGCCCGTAGGGCTCTCGACCAGCGAAGGACCGCCATGCTCACACCGGGGAGGAATCGAAGGCGGAGTCTCATGAACCAACGGGAAACACCAATGGATATTCTGCGCGAACTGGGTAAAATGCTTGCGCCCACCAGTAGGCCTGTCGCAACCTCTTCTTCATCATCCCCAGGAGACAAACCGAGCGCATCACCGGCCCAGGAGGACCAAAGTAAATTCGATGTATACGAAGATGACGGGGAGGAAGACTTACCGATTGATCCGCCGCGGATGTCGTTGCCTCTCGGCGATGACGACTCATCAAGCAGCAGTACTGATCTACGGCCTCCGCGCATATCACAAATTGACGACGATAACCTCACAGTACAGTCAATTGAGATGCCAAGACGAATCGACAACCAGTCAGCGATACCACGTTTATCTAGAGGGAGCCCTGGAAGTGTACGGGTCAGCGACTACTACAACATAGATGAGGATGACGAAACTGGTCAACAATCAGACTTCTTTCCCGGTCTGTTAGAGGATCTCCAAGCAGGCGCTGCTGTTGACGACGACATGTCCTTTGATCGGTTAGATTACCCTCCATGATGGATTATGCAATGCTGACTTTTGTTCAGGATCGATGCTGACCAAAGTCGGCGATTCACTATGGGCCGTGAAAGTGATTTCAACTTTGAGATTCCTGCCAATGTGGGAGACCAGACGACTTTTGTACTTTCAGACCCAGCAGCAAATGTTTCCGCAACTTCACCAATAGTAGATCGCTCAGTCACGGAGGCAGTCGCTACAGAAGGGCAGGAACCTGGCGGCGATGTGGTAGATTACTCTGATTCGGATGCGGGAGGAGGCTTTAATATGGACGACGTGTTCGACTATGACGCCGGTGGTGTTGATGATCACAGTTCAATCAACGAGGAAGAGGAACCCCTACCACTTGTCTCTGCGGCTGCCACACAGGTGACAAGAGTCGCCCCTTCGGCGGAGCCGGAAGATAGATCATCACGGACAAGGCCGGCGAAGAAACGCAAGCGCATATCCAAGCACGGGATCGAGTATCCGTCATTACCACCGGCTTTCGTCAAGCGAGCCGCGCAGACGGCACTTCAGTCCTCGGGATTGAGCAACCAGCGGATCTCAGCAGATGCTCTGGATGCTCTGACGCAGGCGTCGGATTGGTTCTTTGAGCAGTTGGGCGATGATCTGGGGGCCTACGCTGACCATGCTAAGCGTAAGACTATTGAGGAGAGTGATGTTTTGACTCTCATGAGGAGGTAAGTCTGCCCATCCACGACAAGCAGCTTTGACTCTTTGATCTTGATCCTTGATGCTGAGCAATTCTAATCTATTGTACAGACAACGTCAAATAGGATCACGGTCCACCGTCTTTTCTCTAGCACAGAAACACCTACCCAGAGAACTTCTCCAAGAACTCAGAATGCCCGTACCACAGCCCGTCAAACAGAGAAGGGCGAAGAGAGTGCAGGTAGACCAGGATGGCGACCAAGGAGACGTTGTGGATTATACATGAGATTCTATAATACATGTGGTACAGAAGCGTTGTTTTTATTTTCATGTCTCTCAAAAGCCCCTGGAACGACTTACACGACGAACCACTTCGGATGAGGGTTTCTTGATGACCATCCAAAGCATGATGGTTGTAGCAGCGGCGAGACCGTACCTGTATACCCGATTGTTTAGAGCGTATCCTATGCGCAGTACGAGGAGGCTATGATAAGGGGGCGGGGGGAACTTACCAGGTAAAAATGTACTGGGCATGGTTATTCCTTAGATTTACCTCGGCAGCACGTCCGTAGGGGATACCGCGAGATTCGAAGTCCACCATCTTCAGGTATTCGGGTTCTGTAATTGTTAGCGATGGAATATCGAATCAAGGAAGGGAGGTTGGTCCGAGATGGTATACATACCCATAGTAGCCTCAACCCAGACAGGTTGACTGCCCGTCAACTCTGCCATTTGCTTCACATCCGGGAAATAAAACATGCCCTTCTCAGGCTGGTTATCCGGAGTAAACATATTCTTCTTCCACGGCTCCCTCAGCAACCCCTCCACTGTGACCTCTCCCTTTGGCAGGCCATCCGGTCTCGTCCTCTGATCCCTATGCGCCTTATCGATCCAGCCACGGTTGACAAGAATCGTCGTTCCGTTCTCCCTCTCCAAGGGTGTGACGACCATGTAGCCGTCTGTCCCGTCACGCATGCGCGGGCCGATCAGCATCTCCTGATCATGGCGGAAGCGACCCGTTACTGTGACGCGGCGGTAGTCGAATTCGTGAATAGCTTCGGGATCGATGGTCGGTGGTAAGGGGAGAGGATCGCGGATGAGTCTGTCTTCGAGTTTGGCGATAAGTTCGGTTTTCCAGCCAAGGCGTTGGACCTGCCATGATCCGAGGAAGAAGGCTGTAATGGGGATGATGGCTAAGGCAGTTAGTTTTTTTTTTCCCCTTCTTCTCCGTTTGGCCTCGACTATAAGATATATTCTGGGGGAAGAGGCTGCGTACCTAGAATGATAAGACCCGGTCCATGGCGTTTCCCGGCGCGGACCATCTGGGGAGGACCATCAATGATGGAGACAAAGTCCGGGTCATCGACAGACGGTTGCTTCCTGGATTCGCGCCGGAAGACGGATGATGTGAAGGGTCTTTTGGGAGTGCTGGTCTGGGCGAGGCGTGTGCATTGCGTGGCGTGTTTTGATGATGCGCGGAGGCTGCGCAGCAGCAAGTTCTTGGACACGTTCATGGTGACCTGCAACAAATTGAGTATTTGTTGGTGGTGAAGAAGTAGAACAAAGACAGACGATGATGTCGATGGTGGTGGCCTCTATCTTTCTGGCTTGACTTTCGGACCGGGATTTGGATTGTCATGGCCCCACTTGTCAGTGATACTGTGACAGTACTTGTAGTCTCTGTTGATGATATAAAAAGTTATCAGAAATTGACCAATATCCCAATGCTTCAATTAAATAATGATAACGTACTAAAAATAACCACATAACTCTACATAATTATCGTCTTGACCAAGACTTAAACTTTTCTACAAAATTACCTGCGCCCTCTTTCGACGAGCCATCAGCACTTGAGGGACTCGCTTGACCAAAGGACACTCGTCTTGGCTTCACATAATACAGATCCGACTCTCTGAAAGAATAATCCACATTCGAGCTCGGAAGAGAAGGCATTTCCCATGTCGGGGACGTCTCACCTGAGCTGCCTGAACCACTTGTACTGCTTGAACCCCTTGAATCACTCGGTCCAACACTTCGAAAGTCACTATCCGGCGTTGAGCGTCCTATTGACTTGAACTCTTGACTTCTCTTCAGTAGGCTCACAGTCGAGCTCTCAGGTCGAGGGGAGCGAAAATACGTCCGCAGCTGTTCCGGAGAGGTACATTCCGACCCTGAAGACGACTGTCGGTAAGAATGGGCTGACGGGTTATGTGGAGTTGCTCTGCCTCCGTCACTGGACACGCCGCGGATGGATAGGTCGGTTACCATTGTGGGACGCTTTGCAAGCTGGCGGAGGCCATAAACCTTTATACGTTAACATCAAGAGCCATGGATGAATACAGAGAATCAACATACCTGTGGCCGCTCCTCTTGGTGTGTTGGTTTGGACCGCTCCGTCTCGTTACTCATATGCTGCAGTGCGAGTGTAATCAGATCATACAGAGCAGGGATGAGAAACAAACTAGACAAGACCACGGCATGTATGCTTAGAACGACATATCCGATAGCGCTGGCCACCTTGTAACTGGCCACATGAGGCAGCAAACCCAGACAAAGCAGTAGGACACAGCATCTGATGCCCGCCAGAACCGTTGATCGACTGCGCAGGCCCGGCAAGGACCAGAAAGAGGCTACAAGGCCTATATGTGTGATCTCAGAAGCGATGAGCACAGCAATTTGTGCTATTTCGTAATGCTGCAAGGCCCCGATGGCAACACCTCGGATAAAGAGCAGCATAAATGTTGCAAGCGTGGCTACGGTTTGGTTCCTGGACTCATGCCCATCATACCCGTCATACCCGTCAGGTTGCTCTCTCTGTATCTCATCAATCAAGAGATATCCCATATCTCGTGGTGTTCTCAACGACATTGCCCACCAGCAAAGAACTACCAGGATAATCACCACAATGGCTGTAACAAACGTGTGGTAGGCCGGCAGAAAACCAGCATCTCCAAGTTGATAAGTTGTCCACGCGGCAAGGGGCAGCATGAAGTAGCTTAGGAACACACGCAGGACAACCCAGGAAACGGCCTTGGGCTTCTCACTGGCAAAACTCGCGGGTGTATACCCACCAGAGCTTCGCAGCCAGTCGCGTGTCCATTCGAGATGGAGTCCAAGCTGAACAACAAGGAACAGGCTGACCAAGATAACAAAAGCAAGAGTGATGATGTTGGTCCATGTCATCATGGTGACAGGAGCGCCGATAACCTGGGTCATGAGCTCGAGACCGGGAGTTCCGCCAAAGGTACCATTGATTTCATAAATACCGTCCTTGACACCGTAGTACCATGATTCTCTAGTAACAATGCCATTCTGAAGCATCAAGGTGGACCAGCTACTCGAACTAACGACTGGTTGAAGAAACCCGGGGTAGCTGAGACTTAGAGCCCCTGCAAAAAAGATGAACTGGATATACGACAAGCAGTCGGCTATCCTCGTGAGATGCGTTCGACCTGGTGGGACTCGTTGAGTAAACTGTTCTAGCTCATCGTCGTTGATAGGCTTTCTCAAACCTGACAACTCCCAGCAGGCAGCGGCAAGCAAGACAGAGAACATGATAGAGACGGGGCCCCAGAAAATGGCGCTCGACATGACGGGGTCAATTTCAGGGGTAAGGAAGGCATCGATACAACCGACAGGGAGATCATCGGGGCCCCGGACATCAACGTTGAGGCTGAAAGACGACAGAATGGAGGGATGGTTAGGTTTGACCAGAACGTTGTAGGTTTGCAGGCTGTATCCAGTATCTGAATTCGGACTTGGGTAAATTCGACAGGTCGAATTGATGAGTTCGCCAGGATAATATACTGTACCACTCAGGGCGGTCATCGTCAGGCCGACTGACACATTTTGTCGGTTTGATTCATGGCAGGACTCCAATTCGGGATAAGTAGCAGCGAGAGTCAGAGTCAAGAGTGTCTCATCTTGAGATTGTTCAAGAAAAAGCCTTAGATTCTGCGGTTCAAGCGTTGGATGGGATGAGAGTGTCTTGCCCGTTGAGACAAGACGTGGTAGGCAGTCTTTGGACTGTACGTATGCGGCCAAACCAGAGTGAGAGAATAAAAGAAGATTAATAAAGAATAGCCGCCAGAAAAAGAGAGATATGCAAAAGTGGTCATAGAAAGGAAAGAAGAAGGTAGCAGACATGGCCGCCGGTGGTTGTGAAGCGAAGGAGTGAGTGAGTACAAGATGATATTAAAGACAAAGGGATAAAACAAGGACGACATGGAAGTCGCAGATACTGTAGTATGATGGATATGGATACAGTATTTACTGTACCTGTACCTGTGGAGGCCCCCCCAAATAAACTAAAAAAATTCTGCATGTTACAAGGCCAAACAGGGAGCACAGGACCCATCACAGCCACTAGGACCCCTAAAAACCTTGATTCTCCCGAGTATTCGTGACCCAGAAATAGCGAAACTCACTAACTTTTGACACTAGTTCAATCGGAGCAGTGATCGGCGAAATCATGGATCCAAGGGTTCGCTTCGGCCGATGGGTTTGTTTCCCAACTTACACGGTGTGCAAAGAGATGCGAATACCTTATGAGCAGCTAGGACAAGATATAGATACTGAGAAGGGTTCACGGGGAACAAGAAGCAAGCAGAAGCTATCAGACCATGCGTTCGTTAGAGATACCAGTCGACCCGGTCGATAACGGGTTGTGTGAGTGTCAGTACTGATATGGGACGTCTGTACCTATGCCCCTGAACGTACTGACTAACTAGTCAGTATCAACGACATGTATCATGACACCTACCACAATCTTCACTACACGAGGTTCTCTCACAAGTTCTCCGATATCTTCTAAACCCCCAAGCAAACACACCTCTCCTACAAACAACATGTCAATTGACTTCATACTGTTTATGGATATCATCCTATTATACTCCCATATTGTCCTCCCTACCTATTCATATTCACAACAGCTAGCCATGGGGTGGCAGGTAGCCGTTTATAATTACACTGACCGTTTGCTCCTTCCGTAGATGTCAAGGATAAATCGGTTCTGACTTTATTAGAACTTCTCTATTGTACTAGACCATTGTTGGGTCAAGCAAACCATCAAACGCTTCACCTCCCCCCATTGACACCATGTATGTACTCAATACCAGCTTGGGTCAATATCAAAGGGCTCTGAGATGACGAAACCATCCCTATAGCATACTGCATCAGCTTCCCTCAGATCACACCACGAGACATCTCTCCTCGGTTCATCATCACTCGCCAGTCACTCACCTCTAACCCTATTCTGACAACCCATATTCGAATCCCAGCTCCAATGGATTCCTGTGACACTTGCGGCAAAGATGAGTCTGAGATCCTTCTCGGGTGCTGCCCTTGGTGCTTGAACGTCTACTATTGCTCTCGCGAATGCCAGCGAGTTGGCTGGCGACGAGGCCATTCCAAAGCCTGCGTTACCCATCCCACCATTCTCAAGGAAGCCGAAGCTACCAAGACCCCTCAGGTTCTTTCTCCGGTCAAAGGCATCAAGGGAATCGCCAAACCCTTCACTCAACTCAAGAACGGGACCTTTCTTCACAACCGCCTCAAGATGGATGTGTTTCGGATCCTCATTGATGCCTACCGCCTTCGTGCTGAGGATACCAGGCGAATCGAAATGACCATCGAGGCTGGCAGCATCTACAACGGAAAGGCCAACAGCATCGTTCCCTTCAAGCGGTTTCTCCGTCATGCCACGTACATCCCGCGACTTCTTCCCAGCTGGTGGAACGACGACAAGCAGAGAGACTGTGCCCGCCTCGGACTTGACAGGACTCAATGGCACGATCTTCATGTTCCCCTTGACAAGGAAGGTGTCGACGAATACTACCAAGATGTCAACTTTGCTCTGCAACTGCGACTTCTCGCCGAGAGAATCGAACGACGAGGACTTGGAGGAGTCAACGGGAACGAGACCAGAGACTTGATGGCCTCTATGGAGGTGGACGAGTGGGTTCAGGATGGCTGTTACTAAGGAGGTGCAAAGATCTAGAGGGATTGTATTTTGGACGAGAGTGATCGATCTACGGGTGGATGACACAGGGTACTCAGGGGATGTCAAGACTTGCTGACACTTGAAGACATCTGCGCAATGTAAAACAGGGGACTATAATACCTCATAAAGGGGAGATATACGAATTTTGTCAATGATAACGAACTCAGTCATAACCAGTACCTGATGTAGTTGATTGTATTCGTGATATTCAAATGCTCAGGGGGTCACTTTCTCCGTAATCACGAACAGACTTACCTGCATCGCCCTCTTAACCCACTGAATTCAAATTGAAGACACTCCTACAAACACTCATGGTTTTACTCTTATTGCCCTGGTGCTATTGTTGTACTTGTTTGATGTTCTGTTTCTGCGGCTACCACAATTGCTCTTATCGGGTAATTTGTATGGATGGTTGCACCTGCCTGTTCCTAACTACCTCGGGCGTTGATCCAGTTTATACAGCAGGCACCCAAGGCTTCTCGATTGCTTCCATTTCTACACAGCTCTCCCCAAATATCACTCTCATCGTTTCTACCATCAATCCAAAGACGAAACCGGAACCATGGCTGATAATCATAAGAAGTCTGGACATCAGACTTCCTTCAGAACCCCTGACACAAGACTTCCTGCACCCCAGCAGCCTGTCAACAGCGAGAGAAATCCAACAGATTCCGACCCAGCGAGCCTCAAGAGAAGCGTCATATATGCCACCAAAGGTACACAGACCGACACAGACGCATTTCAACCAGGGCTAGTTCGTGCATCCCCTTCGTTACCACAACCTGTTCCTGGAGTAGAATCCCTTGATGCCGTACGCAGAGCTGACCCACGAGGGCCACTGTCGGCCAAACCACATAGCTGGACCCCTCGACACCTTCATCTTCTCAATTGCCATTTTGAACAGACAGCCCTGCCTCAGCCACAGGTCAATCTAGAAATCTCTCCTGACTTAGCGTTGGTGGGCAACAGGTATCCTCACGGTTACAGCATCAAATCAACCCTACCAGGAGGGATGAGGAGACGCTGGGCGGCTAGGAGACTGGGCCATATGCATAGTGTTGGTCGACTGACCGAGCTTGACAATGAGTTAGTACAACTCATGTTCAACTGGGACGTCAAGGCCGTAGAGTGAGTCAGCCACCTGCATGAGTTGCTTACATGCGCACAGAATGAACAGCTCTCTAACTATGCAACATTAGGTCTGTAGACGATGGTATCATGTTATACGTCGGCCCCGAGGCCGTCTCGCAGCTCTCTACCATGGGCATGTATTCTCTTGACCTAACAAACCCTCAACACTGCAGCCTTGCTCACCTTAACCTTGAACAACTCAATGCAAACCGCCAGCTAGTGGCTTCTAGGAGGAAGTCAAGGGTTTTTCGCGTGGGATACAAGTACAAAGACCCTGTCATTGCAGCCACTCTTATTGCCATGGCCCAGCAGCAGAGGCGAGAGTATCGGGCGCTGTTGAGAAAAGTCGAAGCAGCTGGTGAACAGACCTCAGTCGTGGCCGAACGAGGTAAAGTTCAGTCAGGCAACTTGATTGTTGAGGAGGACATGGTTTACAAAGTTGGTTTCCATCCCCTGAAAGCCGTTTTCACTATTAACAAGTTGAAAAGGTCCGAGCGATAGTCACTTCCTTGTTCAGCAAGAATATTTATGGTTATGAAGCAGTTGTATCAAACCATTTCTTGGCCAAATTCGACAACCCATCAGCACCCTCTGAGGCTTCTCTTGCAATCAAGTATGGTCCTTTCCTGTACAACTCCGCGGAAGAAGAGCTCGACAAACTGCAGATGTTCATGTTCTCTGACTGCTTGGTCCCAGCATGAGAAAGTCGCTTTTGTGGGAATGAAGGGGCCACTAGGGCCGGGACCTGTGCTATTGAGTGTCTACTTGAAGGGAGGAGAGGATTAATGGGTGCATTGATATTGGTGTTACTTCCACATGGCATTGATAGCCAGAGAGATACAGCGTCAAAAAAGTTATTACTTAGATCAAGAAACTGGAAAAAGTGATTTTCATTCCTGTCTGTCTATCGTTTTTCGAATCATGGCTTCGATTTGCTGCCACCTCCGCCGTAGCAACTCCCGCTGGCCTTCATATTCACCTTCAATCTCGTCTATTTCCTGCAGCGTCGTATGTATCTTTTCCAGATATTCGTCGAGCGCCGTTAGCAAAAGCTCATCCACAGCTGCCTGGGATGAGCGGCCGTCATCTTCAGCATCGAGGAATCGCTGCCATTGTCTCTGTGTGCAGCATAGCATCCTTAGGGCAACTTGGGTACGGTGACATCCGAGCGTCTCATCGTCGAGGGTATAACGTCCCAGGAAGCCGATAGTTTCAAGATCGGATTTCTGGGTCTTGCTCAACTTGGGGAGAATCACATCGTCGAGGAAGATCTCGTCCCAGCGGTTCGTGTCGAGGATGAAGCCGTACTCTGTTAGGAGAAAATCGTTGGAGTGGGGTCCATACGACACATAGACTTCCTCGCCGGTCTTGTAGACACGATCCGTCACGATGCTGTATCCTGTTGGTGAGTAGGATAGCCGGCAGCCCTGGTCGGCATGGTTGAAGAGATCGGCCGCGGGCATGCAGACAAGTCGATCTGAGTGTGCGTACGTCTTCATCTTGGGCATGCTGTTGTAGAAGGTTCTGGTGTTGATGAGGACCCATGAGTAGAGATAATCACGGCGTGTCAGTTTAGAAAAGTTCTTGAGAACGATGTCGCACTCGCGGCGGAAAGTAGCAGTTTGATTGCTGAGGAGGTCCCTCGCCCGTTGCGGTAGAAGGGCTTGTAGTTCACTCGGCCACATCATCGGCATGCCGGCCTCGAGATCCTCTCTCGTGGGAAGGACAGTCTTCCAGATTGCATAGTCTTCACTATCGTCCAGGGCAATCTCTGCGGCTAATATCCCGTGGACGGAGACCCCCTGAAGGGCATCCGAGATGTGTTTTGGTACTGTGTCTATTGTACGTAGGGCCTTTGTGGGCACAGTGAGAATAGCTTCGTTTGCCTGAAGGAAGTAAGATGAAGTGACCCTGTTCTGATTGAGGCCGGAAACTTACTCGAACATCACGAGTCGCGACAACACCGATACCTCGGCCAGGAAGAATTCGGGGCTCAACCCCCTTGAGCTTGACGCCTTTGCCTTCTGCCCAGGGGAGAAAAGCTTTATCGACGGACATTTCTTGATCTTGAAGCACACTACTCTAGAGGTGAAGTTCTTTTCTAGAGAGAATTATGTGAGCAATATGAAAGAAACAAGTCGAAGTTATTACTTTATTTCTTTATTTTTCTTTCCATTCCTTCCCTTCTGCTTGCACTTTGAATGAGTAATCTCCAATCATAAATTATCCACTTGAATGGCGAGCTTCAACGGCTCGCTGCGGGATGAGTCAGCCGTCAGCAGCATCACGGTGCCTGTCAGTCGATGGGGCCACGTGACGCTACAGGCGTCATAGCTTCCTTTGGATGCTTCCCAGAAGAGGAATGAAACCTGGGAGCTTCCAAGATACGTTTGTTTCCCTATTCGCAGGCTCACTCACATTCGCATTTGCACTCGGATTCACATTCACATTGTTGTAACAACAAAGCGTCTTTCTATTCTTGTTTGTTTATTTTTTGTTTCTAGTAAGACTAGGTTGACACCCTCATTGACGTTATATTTGACCTTTCATCCCTTCATATCCCCCCCCCCTCATCCCAGCGTTGTCTGACTGGGCCGGACGGACACTGGACAAAGACACATTTCACTCTCAGCTTGACCAACAGAGAGATTCAAGAATTACCACTTAGTTTTATCGCTCTTACACATCGCTGTGGATGAGCCATATCCTCTTACATTATGTTTTATCAAGGCACATTACAAGAAGGCATCTCCACTGCTGTAGGCCAACAGAAGCTTGTACTATGCTTCGTTACTGGTATGTTGTTACCCCTGTTCATGACAGCAGCTGCTAATGACCTCAACAGACAAAGGTGATGAAAGCGAGATTTGGGAAAATGACTTTTTGGCGGATGAGACGGTGAGTTCATGATATCGTACCATGTAACCATCGTTACTGACTTGTCATAGCTGAATGACTTACTGAAAGATCATGCTGTAGCCCTCCGTCTTGAGGCCGGGTCTGAGGAGGCCGGCTACCTGGCGCAGATCTTCCCACTCCCCCGGACACCAACTATTGTCATCATAAAGAATGGAGAATTGAAAGAGTACATTACGCCTGGTGCCGCCAAGGAGGATTTTATTCGACGAATTCAAAGTGCCTTTGACTCAGCACCTCACCCGGCTCCATCGGTAGCACAGCCCACTGAACCATCAACCATCCCAACACAACCTGAGCCGGCCGCAGTTCCCGCTCCGGCTCAGGATCCTCCAGTGACACAGCCAGCCCCTCCCAACACGTCGTCGTCTGAAAGTGTGCGCCGAATACTTGCTGAGAGAGCGGCGAGACTGCAGGCCCAAAAGGAGAAGGCTGAAGCCAAAGCCAAGGAGGACCGTGCAAAGAAGGAGGAGAAGGCCAGGGCCGACGCGGAAGCCGGGCTGGATACGGATAATGCCAAAGCGCATAAACAGGCCGAGACTCTCAAGAAACGTCGACAGCTGGAAGAAGAGGAGCGAAAACGAATTCTTAGACGTATTGAAGATGACAAGGCTGAGCGGAAACTGCGCGCAGCAGAGCGAGAGCAGCAGCGCGTGGACGGCATCAAGGGCGGTGATGTTGCCGCTGCCCTGACGAATGCACCAGCGAGCAAGATACCCACGTCAAAGGCCACCGGGATGACCGCCCTCCAAGTAAGGCTCTTTGACGGGTCTACGTTGAGATCCCGATTCGAGAGCAAGTCACCGCTCAAGGATATCAGGAAATGGGTCGACGAAAACAGAACCGATGGAGCTCAACCGTACAAGTTCAAGCAGGTCTTGACGCCCTTGCCCAACAAGAACATTGACGACACGGAAGAGAGCCGGCCCATCGGAGAGCTGGGTCTTTCGCCCTCGTCAACCTTGGTGCTCATACCAGTTAACAAGTACACCTCGGCGTATGGGGAGCCTTCGCAAAACATCTTTTCAAGACTCATCGGGCTCGTCATGGGCTTCTTTACCTGGCTCCTTAGTCTCTTTGGGGCTAATGGATCACAAAACACAGATCGGGAGTCTGACAACGAACCCCCCGGCCCATCCCGAGAAAGAACCCAAGCAGAGGGTTTGCGTAATAGGAATCAGCGAGATCAGCAGCTATACAATGGCAACTCTGTAAGTCTATCACAACGAAGGTCAAGCATTCTTATGTCTCTCCCTCGTCATTAACACATGACATCTAGCTTAACTTTGAACCGCGTCCAGATGAGGATAAGGAAGGTTAGAGGTGTCTCAGAAAGAGTGCGAGATGTTTGGTATTTTGGTATTATACAGTGGATGATGCTGAGTTGTAATAGTAATTTCATGCCCAGCCCGTTTTGCGCGCACGCTATCGAGGGAGAAATCTATCCAGATTCCCCCAATGCTATTCTTTTATACCATTTTTCTTACTTTCCTCGTAACATAGATTTGTCCCTCCTCATGTCAAGTTCTCTCCATTCGTTATACATTCCGGGTCAACGTTTAGTTGGTACCGGCAGCGGCCTGGCAAGCCTTGAGCTGCTCGAGGTACCAGTTGCAGATCTGCATGTTTCCGTTGTTGTCATCCATGCACTTTGTGAAGTTCTGGGCGGCACCGGCGCAGTTGTTGGTGTTGTACTGGTCCTGAGGAGCAGCCTGAGCCTGAGCCTGGACGGGAGCGGGAGCAGGCTCGGAAGAGCCGCCGGAGAAGAGGCCGGTGATGGCGTGGCCCATGGAGGAGCCGATGGCGACACCGCTGTGAAAATTAGTTAGCCGATCTTGTCTTTGTAAAGTAACGCTTGAGGTTCGGAGCTATAAAGCCGAGGAACGTCGACGTTGGCGGACAAAGCCATTGCGATATCTGACGAGGATTCAAGTGACTTACGCAGCAGTAGAGGCCATCTGGCCGAAGAGACCAGGGCCTTGAGAGGGAGCAGCCTGAACGGGAGGAGCGACGTGAGGAGTAGGAGGAGCAGCGGCGGGAGGAGTAGCCATGGTGGCGGCAGGGCGAGACTGCTGAGGAGTCTGGGTAGAAGAGGTAGCGGTAGGGCGCGAGGGGGCGCGACCGACGGAACGTTGACGAGGCATGATGAGTGAGGTGTGTGTGTGTGTGTTTGTTGTTGTTGTTCGCGTTTGAAGTGAAGGAAAAGTGATTGATATAACCAAACGAGAGGCAAAAGCAGAAAAGAAGAAAGTTCGTGGAGAAAGAGAACTGGAAGAAAGATTCCCGGGACTCGGGGACCTGGGGCGGGTTTAGCTTGTATCTGAACCAATAGGGGACCACGGGTTTACAGTGTGGTTGTTGAGTGAGGACCCTCCCTCCTCGGTACAAGGATGGCGGCGGGTTTCGTTGATGTGGACTTTTGGGTGCCTGGTAGAGTGAGTGCCTGGGAGGTGCCTGGAAGTTTAGGGGAATTTTAGGGGAGGCATGTTCTAGGTGGTTCTTCTACTGTACGGTGGTGGTTACAGGAGTTAGCTATATGGATGAGGTGGATATTCGAATGCTGAATTAATGAAAGACTTTCCCCTGTTGCTCATTGAGTAAATCCAACAGTAGGTATATTTTCAAGTGTGTAGACAGTGAGGATACTGTATGTCTATTCAACGCGGCTGGTTTGTATATATCATGCATGACCAATGCCCCCCATGTAAGGATAACCAAACACCAAACGCCAACCCATACTCAACCTAAGCAACGGCTTTTTCTGTTTTGCGTCGTAGCACCTCAAGTTGCCACTATTACTTTGATCTTCTTACGCCCTTCTCTTGCTCTTCTTGCTCTTCTTGTGCTTCTTTCCCTCTTTTGACACAGAAGTATCAGAAGACTGCGCAGTTGAGGCATCGTCAGCAGGTCGTTTCCGATTCTCCACCGACTTTAGAAGAGCCTTGGCCCGTTCTTCTGCGATTTTCTCAGCGAGTTTACTGCTGATGGATTTGTTGTCGGCCTGGTAAGATTAGCGTCGCTCAGGAAAGGGTTGTGCGGTAGAATCATGACTTACCAGATCAGCCTTGAGGATACGTGCTGTGGCTTCTTGGTTTACTGTCAGGTTCCGTGATTCGGCTGGGGTTTCGACTGCCTTGATCTTGCCAAAGTACTGCTGAACTCGCTTGAGTTCGGTGAAGACGGCGTGGTTCTGGGCATCTGTGCCTTCCAGCTTGAGTGAGGCTGTCATGGAGTCAGCGATGATCTCAGATAGTAGATGGGGATTAAACATACAGAACAGTAGAGACTCGATGGCATAGGCCGCCAGTGAAAATAGTTTGGCCTTGTCCAGGAGAGGGAGTTGAGATGCCATGCCTTCGAGGTTACCCAACAGAGGCTGCAGAGTTTCTTCCAGATCATCAAGCTGGCCATCTAGCTTGTCTAGATCTGGTATGATATCTTTGACGTCCGACATTGTGGTTTATCTTGTTTTATAGAACAACACCGAGATACAAAGGTGATGTTTATGATGAGAGAAACAGGCCGTCTCATCCAAGTTGAACATCGCGAAGAAAGAAACTTGATGTCTGCATCCAGAAATGGATTAGTGCTGGAGTCGAGCCACCTGTGGCTGCGTGGCGGGGTTATGCATGTATTGAGTACAATGAATATTGAAGAAGAAATGAAATGCATCTGCGTCAAGGTTAGAATCTGACAATCTCATGTTACTTCTTGGCCAGGGGTGATAAGGAATATTGATTGCTTCATGCAGACATCGTTCACATATAAGTCACTCCCTCATCATTTCAGCATAAATGGTCTTGATATTGCTCAAGTACGTTAGACTAACAAAATGGATTCCCTTAATTGACTGACCTCAAGCATTGACCAATAATGTGGCCACTAAAGCATGTCCAGATGATCCCTCCAAAACCAATGAAACCGCCCTCTGATTGGTCGCATCTCAGTTCTCTTCCAGCTCGAGAAAAAAACGGACAGGCTTTGCCTCCTCGGTTCAAGCATATCTAAATCATTCATCACTGTACGCAACTAATTCACTCCTTTCAACGCATCAACGATTTTATACAACACCACCCTTAACGAACCGCCTCCACCACCTCGAATAATTTTATCGTTCAACCATCATCAGTGGTTCTTGTACATAGCGAAGATTTACGACCTCGTTCAACACTTCATGCGCGCATTTACCAGGTGATAAAAAGCCCTCCGGCTATCTTACGGCCATCCGATCCTCACTTCTTTTTACTCCTACTCCTCCAATCTCAGTCACAACCGCCAAACTGGCGGTCCTACCTCGCTTGCGGGCGGCCGCACGAACAACCAGCAGGTCGCCCCGATGGTCACGGCATAGCACCTTGGACGGTCGTCCGGCCACTTCGCGATCTTTTGCGTCTGCCGCGTCGACCACTCATCATAAAAAGCCCGAAGCTACACCTCCAGAACTGGCCGGTCTGCCACCATCGACAAGGCCATGGCAGGGCTCAGAGACTCAACTCAAATCAGTCACTCCTACTTCTACGACACCCTCTTCACGCTTCTACGTCCCTTCTGTTGTCCTTCCCGCCGAATCAGCAAAATCAGGACCTGTCCACAAAATTCATATCCTCGGAGAAGATGTACGGTCACGGTTCATTGCTCATGCGCTATGTAGTGTTTATGATTCTGTTGAGATGCTATCCTTCCGGGACAGGCCCAAGTCTCGGTACACCAGCGTTGAGAGATTCCAACCACAGTTGGCGAGACGGAATACCTCGACAGAGAAGAACGATCCTGTAGTTGCAGAGGCTGATAAGAATGATAAATCACATATTGATCGATTGGTTGTTACCGGGCGTGGATTTGAGGCTGTCAAGGCGTTAGCTTCTGTCAAGGACCGAGTGGACGAGAAGACAAACATTTGCCTTCTTAACGACGGCATGGGTGTGCTGGAACAAGTCCGTGAGAAGATATTCACGGATACCAAATCAGAGCCCGGCTTTGTGCTTGGACACATGAGTCACTCGCTGGCTTTCAACAGAAACCGCTTCTCCGTGAAGGAGCTCAAGCCTGGCCGGACTGTATTCACACATGCCAACTCTGTCCTGGAAGCCAAAAAGGATTTACCTCTCTCACAAGACCAGGGCCACTTTCTCCGGTCCTTGCGGCAGGTCAAGGATCTTACGGCAAAGACGGGACCTTATCACCAATGGCTCAAATTCAAGCTACCGTCAATGATGTTTACGGCCGCCGTGGAGCCTATCTGCGTGCTGCTGGATTTGCCATACAGCCAGCTGCTGCATAACAAATCGGCTCAGAGTATGATGAACCAGCTTTTGAGCGAGTTGACCACCGTTGTGGATAACCTACCGGAAATCGAAGGGTCAACGGAGCTCCGAGCCTTTGTACGAGGCGAAGAGCTGAAGAAGTTCTGCTATCGCCGGATCACCGGAAAAGTCGACGCACCCAGCGAGCTGCAGAAACGAATCGAAAAGGGTCTTCAGACGGACATGAACTACCAGAACGGCTACTTTATCAAGAGGGCCAAGGTATTGGGTGTAGATATGCCAGCAAACAACCTTATGATGCAGATGGTCAAGGCGAGACGAGCCGAGGCTATAGCAAAAAGGAAATCCTTTATTCCAGTGGTGGGCATGACGAGCAATGCGCCGATAACGAATGAGTCGGAAGATATCACGGGTGGCAGTAGAGGCACCTTTTTTTAAATGATGAAGAGATGGCGTTTTGAAATATGTACGGATATTGTATTGGAGTATGATGTGTAAATATTGGCATTGGTAAACATCGGGATAAAGCTAGAGTTACATATAAAAGGCCGTATGCATTTCTTCTCATTTGCTATCAATCTTGCTGAGATCAGACTCACTGTCGCTGTCCTTATTCATGACCTTGATGATCATGGGGAATGAATTTGGGTGGTCATGTGACGTTGTAAAATGCCCCTCCATCAGGCGTGAAATCATCCCCGCGATAGCTTTAGGTCGAGGGTTGATTTGACTGATATTACTTTTGATTTTGACCTTGACCAAGAAGATATATTCTGACGTCGCAGCATAACCATGGATGACGCCGAACTTGAACAGGTATATATTCCCATCAATTCTCCCTCTTCATGTGTAAATCCTGTCGCTAACATATACCAAAGATCCGACAAGCTCGTCTAGAGCAGCTCAAAGCCCAAGGCGGCGGCGGCGGTCCATCCAACCAACAAGAACAACAGCAGAGACAGCTC
>JABGLY010000889.1:0-11305 GCA_013623525.1 Fusarium dimerum | reverse complement strand
CCCTTTGACTGACATCCACAGTCTGACATTTATGCAGCGTATCAAAGTGTAGATCTAGAACCGGCAAGTCTTATCTTTTTTTTTTATAGAACCCTGATTTTGTCAAGAGGATATCTACAGTCTAGTTAGTATACATGTGATTTTCTATACTGCCATTTTGAAAATAATAATAATAACAATAAATCATATCATAGCATAGCACACTTTACTGGATTATCTGTCTAGTCCAACTTACTCGAGCACAATTTTAATCGAGGCAGCTGACTGCTTGTATCCCTGACGACGATCGTCAATCATTGCAAAATCCCGACCTTCTCTCTGTCTTCATCATCTTCTCCCTCGAGACATATTTACATTACAATACGTCAGCTACAGTTAGTTACTGTGCTGTATGTACCGTAGTGCCTGTCAAAACAGCATGGGTGGCTACGGACTTGGCCCTGAGTCCCAATTAAGTTGTTACCTCAACCTTGACACGCCGGCTATCCTCCACAGCTCCCCCACCTTTTCTTCCCTTTACACTGGTCATAGCGCTTACAGGTTAAAACACCCAGGTGTAACAACCAATATGACCCCCCCAAACCTACCTGCAGTACCGGGCTGGAACCGGTCTCTCTCAGCTGTTGATTGGCCCCTGCGCTACAGCCCACATGGTAGATGGGGGAGGAGTGGACACGGGAGGGGAGACACATGTGCTGTAAAAAAGAGCAAAAAAAAGCAAATATCATGATTTGACGGATGCGCAACTCCATCCTTTGTAACCATATTCTTTTTTTTCTTCTTCCTTCCCCTTCATCCGACTCTTGTATTGTCTGGTCAAGGCACAGCGCGTGTTCATACTATGTAACAGCCTGACAACTCTGGCTAGGTAATCATGGCACCATATGGAATGGAAAAGAAGAGAATAGAACAGGTCAGGTCGATTCAGCATCAAGATTTGGCTGCGATGGAAAAAACAAGTACCGGGCAACGACACAACACCAACAATGCCAACCCAAGCAGCAACAAGGCGGACGAATCAAAAGATTGGCGATGCATATCTCTTCCAATCACTCATGCTCATCCATCATACGACCTGGCGTGGCTTTCCTCGACCGTCCCTTTTGCTACACAAATTCCATGTCTTGTAACAAATCGATGCATTCTAGATCATGCACACTGAATCCTCAACCTTTGCCATCTTCCTGTCGCCATTTCCATGTGGGGGATTTATTTGTTTCCTGTAAGTGCCTACACCGGCCAGTATGTGCTTGTCATCCTGCAAGATTCCCCCATCTCATCAATGAAAAGCGTAGCAACTTGATCTGATGCCAGGTCTGGTCTCTTCATCTCCCCATGCCACAATGGCGTGAGAACGAAAGAGATGGAAACATCGAAACTTTTGAGAGATGAACAGTTCACAAGTAGGGAAAGGGGGCCCTGGTCTAGTACTGTACTGTACAACAATGAGGTATCATGTATCCCTTCCAGCCCTATCGACTGTGGGAACTATCCGTCCGTCCCATCATCATCTTCAACGGCAATTTACCTACCCGTCCTCCGAATTGCTCAACCCATGTGGGAACCAAGCTAAATTAGATCACCTTCAGATATGCTGATGAGGCATCCGCTCGGCCTTTTAACTCCCATTTCGCCCAGTCTTTGAACCTTTATCCTAAGCTCTTCTAGCTCGTCACCACCACCATCGTCCTAACCACGTCTCTACTCATGTTGAAAGACACAGCATAACATACGACAGGGCAGCTTGTACTGTGCTCAATATCTCCCTTACCGACACTAACCGGGAGATATCTTCATCTCCCTCAATGGAACATGCCCGACCAACAAGAACAGATCGCCACTCCCGGCTCCCGGCTTCTCCCTGGCCGGCCTTTGTCCCGGTGGACGTGATCCTGCAGCCAACTGTCCCTCGCCTACCAGTACGTCTGCCAACATGGATTGTGAATCCAGATTCACGTCGCCATCATTTCCAGGTTTCACGGATGCTCCAGGACGATTCGGTGGCGAACTTGATCTGACTGACAATCCAAATCATAAACCACCCATCATCATCGGTCGAGATCTTCGAGCCGCCTCATTCTAGTATCGTACCATTCTCAACTTGTCGATCATCTCCATTGAAATTGAGTTTAAGGAATCAATGCGACTGTCCTTTTCAACACAGTAAGCCATCCGCAATGGATCATCGAGGTAGAGCTTCCCTTCAGCCGAAACGCTAGACCAGAGGTCTCGCATCACACATATTGTGGTTTGTAGCCGCCACCATAGAGACGAAAGCATGGGTTCGATTGCGTCGACGGGTAGTCTGCCAGCTGTAGGTATTCAATAAGCAAATGTAAGAATTCTCGTTCTACGCTGCTTTAGTGGCTAATAGACATGAGACTCTGTAGCATTAGACCTAGATCAACTGAAGTGCATAACGGATCGCAGCTGGCTCGACACTCGTTTGTCCTCCATCTACCAGGAAACATTCCAGGATAATCTCAGTTGGATCAGTCGACCACGAGCGGTGAGTTTCAATCACAATTGCTTTTTCAGCTCCATTGCCGCAATCGGGTCACTTGCAAGGCTGGGTACCAGTATCTTCTTTATATACTCCTGGGCAGCAAGCTTAGGTATGATGCTCGTGTTTACGATCTGCTCAGAGATGTGAAATAGGTGATTGAAATGAAAAGAGAGGATATTGGCGGGAAGTGCAGCATGAGTTGTTAAACACAGAAATACTGGAATACGAACGAGCTACTCAAGGTTTCCGTATAGTTAGCAGTGTCGACTATATCCCCTGGTGATAGATAGCAGTGTAAAGAAGGGTAGGGATCGAATCAAAAGGAAGCGTGTATGGCTATGCTCATTCTTCCACCACAAACCCTGTCTGAGAAATCAGCAGCCCCGGTTGACGTTGTAGCTGGTATCTTGATGTTACCTTTGGCCGGGGAATGGTTTGCAAGAACAATTCTTATCAGGTCAAAACCCCCTCTCTGAAATATACATACCTATGCAGCGTTCTCTCAGCGTCTTTAAGCTTGATAACGTAATCCAACTTCAGAATCTCAGTATTTTTGCAGGCTTTGTAGGAAGTCTTTCTTATGGTCTAAGGTCCAACCTCCCAGGTTTCTTATCTCGAGATCATTATGAACCACTGAAATCACCAAGTCATAACCCACGTTTCGTAGTCGCCATGGTCTGAATTGTGATTCCAGTAGTGAAGGTCGTGGATCGAGGCTTGTTAGAACAAGGCCTGAGACTCTGTTGATGGTGGTGATCTAGTGAGATCCTCCATAGAAGGTATGATTGTGGGATAGAAGTTCTGGGAGCTGATACTGGAGGGTGTCGGAAATATCGTGGTCCGCCTCGTGGTGAACGTATGCGAAGTGAGGATGATGGAGATGGCTCGCTAAGTTTATCGGTGCGCTCGTTTACTTCGTGTTGTTTAATGATGGATTATTACTGCGGCACACGCGGAGATGGTTGATAAATGTAACTGTGCGCGTTCGAAATTTCGGCCACATGCCTAGATTGTAGAGGCGTGACTCGGCCAGTTGACCATCCTGGAGAGGCTTGCCAGTTGTTGGTATAACTTGCGCGAGATCATTGCTAGCATCATGTCAGTTTCGTAGTTTCGAGATAGACGGCTGGTGTCTGTCGTCAGGCAACCTGGATCCAGGAGCTGGCATGGTAGGATACTTAGGTCGTGTAATGTTGTGGGTAATTTGTTGGTGAGAGGATCTCCAGAGAGGATACTCCTTATCAAAAACATCAGCTACCTATCTCTTTTTGTCCTTGTATAGCGTCACCGTAGTTATTCGCTGTTGTTGGTTGGCCGTTGATTGATGGATGGTTGATCATGGGCTATTTCCATAGTAATTCTGCGTTGACTTCTGCCATTGTTTTTCCGTGGTCACCTATTCATCAAAATGGCAGAAGTTAGAGATCGACCTTGTAGGAAAATAAACAAAAGTAAACATAGCTACGGTTGCTGCTATCCCAGTGTCACTCGAAGGCTTCACTCGTCAAGCGACGGCCATTTGTCACTCGACATTCAAGTTACAAAACTCATTTTACTCGGTAGTAGACAAATTGAGGTCAATGGTTCATGTATCTGACTTTTCTGTCAACTGATTCCCGTCCTTCAATGTCAATATCTCTCGTTCTATCCGTGCCTCAGTGTCGTAGTACGTCCCCCATCTCCCTCGTACTAAAAAGAAACCCGACACCTTTCCTCAAACCAACATCCAGCTGGACTTTCTCAGTTATCAGAGTATCGTCGCTTCTTTCCCACTGAAGTGCCTCCTTGTTCCTTGTGCTTTTCGCCCATGCTGTCGAGCACCTCCATAAGGAGGGCATTTTGTTGGGCGATTTTCGCCTCATACTCATCTAGCTTCTTCATCATTTCCTTCTGCTGCTTCTCAGCGACTTCGATACTGGCACTCATGCGGTCCATCGTGTCGGACGATTCTTGGTAATGTTTGTCGAGCATTTCGCAAATATCGGCATGGTTTTTCTCGATAATCACGCAGAAACTGCGATACTGTTCGTCTGTCATGTACATGATTTCAGGGTCTGTCGAATCTTCTAAACGTTCTTGTAGATCAGTGACATACCCAGGTAGGAAAGAAGAGTTTCTGTTTTGTTGAGTTTATTTTACCTTGAGTATAGTTGAGACGATGATGATGGAGGTTTAGGATGGTAATGATGGATGTGGAAGTATGTGATGAAAGCTGTGAGGTGATGTTTAGGTGAAGAAGAAGACATGGAATAAGAATTATGAGAATCTTGACTTTTATCTTATGGTTTTAATTCTCAGTGAGTCACGACCATTTGACCAAGTAAACGTTGAGATGAAAATCGATTGTCAGTGATTCACTGTCTATGTCGATTTTTATAGTGGCACGCCTGCATTGCATCTCTGTGTATTAGCACAGGACTTCCCACTTTAAGCCTGGAAGATAATATCTGCAGCATGATGAGATTTCTGTAAACCTGAGTTGGAAGTGGAATGCCATACTCCCTGTGGTTCTTGTCGAGTTGGGATGCATTATTATCCTCTGTTGGATTGAGAGGAGATGTGGCATCACTGGCAGCTTTGAACGTGAACTGTTTAAATAAGTAGTGCTACATATAATCTTCCACTTGTATACTGAATGGAATATTGATGGATCTGTCTGAATCTATGAAAATGCCCCTGTTCCCGAACCTCATTTTGCTTCGTAAGGTCAAGTAATAGGGGCTTGATAGTCATGGATAGAGAGTAGAGATGAAGCATGACTTGGCCAGTTCCATAGGGTGTTTTGAGCATGAGTGTCAGTGGCTCCTCTCAAACCCTTCATTCTGACATTAAGTTCATATCGGTTCATAGGTTGCTGCAGTACTGACTAACCTACCCAAGTCATATCTTGATGAGGGGCCTAAACTCGCCTAGTATTAGCGATGAAGCATTATGGCATTATGACTTGGGCATACATAAGGATATGTCTTTTAGTAATATACAGTAAAATACCCTACAAGACAGAAGCTGTTGGTATCACTGAATATTGACAGAACTCATATTCATCTTATTAAGTAATCTACAAATGTCTTATTACCAACTTTACAACTGAACTTGTGCCTTTAGACTGGAGGGTGGAACGAAGCATTCCCCATCAACTGTCCTGTGATTCCTCCTCATCTTGCATGTTCTCCCCTCAATCGTACCTCCACCGAAACTAGCCTTGGACCTCCTTGACTCCTCTGCTTTATCATTTGAACCGCGTCAGAGTTCCAGGCCGCCGACTCGTCATGTTCTCCGGTTCCACCGCCTCTTGAGCTTCTACAGGGGATTCCAGCGATTGATATAGCATCCAGACTTAACTTATCAACGGGTTCCTGTTCACGTTGTTGAGCGGAGGTATCTTGACTCTTGTCGTTGTCAACATCAGTGGTTACTCGATTCAACAACATGAGCTGCTCTGAGCTCGTCTCACCAGTAAGCTTCGTGACGTTGGTTTCGAATTGTGTCGTGTTCTTCGCTAGACAACCGATGGACTTGTTTGTTCTTTCAAACTCCTGCTTGTTGACAGATGTACTGTCTCGGAGTTGTCGTCTCACCTCCAGCAGATCTCTCTTGGACTGTTTGCTATTGGCAGCCACTACCTTCTTCCTGACACCGGCCTCATATCGTGCCATGCAATTGGCCTGAATGGCCACATCCAACATGTCAAAGTTGGAGAGTCGGTGGAGGATTTCGAGGGATGTTGGCCCATTGTCGTTGGGCTCCCAAACAGCCAGGTCGGCGCCAGGAAAGGTGTTCTGGAATCGGATGGTACATGTCTTGGAAAGCACGTTGTTGGTTCCGAACATGACCTTTAGAAATGTCCATGCCACCCAGGTCAGCTTTTTCCTCTTGCCAAACCGATGGCTGGCAACAGAGCATGTAGTGCATGAGGCATTGAGGTTTTTAACACTTGCCCTCCAGGTGTTTCGTTCTGCGACAGAGAGCTTCTTATGCCCCCAGGTCTTCCAATGTGTCGCAGCATGGCGATACCACTCGACCTCTTGGACAAGGGATGAGCTTCCCATCCTTCTGGACATAGTCCAGGAAGAACAAAGCCACAGGAAGCGCTTGCATGGGTCGGCAAAGTCCGCTACGTTGCAACGCTCGCAACGGCGAGCCCCGGACTTGGCCTAGCACTCTCCAGTGCTCTGGCCGGCCAGAGCACTGGAGAGGCAGGGAAGGCAGGGAACCTGGCGCCGTTCGTTTTCGCTATCGCCAAGTCAAAACGAGCTGTGACTTACACCAAGGCATCGGCCTCCGCGCAGCCTCAACTTGTTGCGCCCGGGCGAGGCGCCTGCGCTTCGCCCGGGGCATCTCTTCGTCACCGTCGTCGTCGGCGGCAGCTGGCGACGCAAGAATGTCCGGCACTGCTGACCCCCTGCCACCGTAAGCCGATGGATTGAATTTTGGGTAATCGTCCTTTGAAGTACGGCCAGTTGTTGTCGCAGTTCATCCAAGGGTCCTACTGGGCTGAAATGGGCTTTGCCAAGGAGTGATAGGTTCTTGTCTATCATCCCGGGTGTCTTGCAAGCCTGCTGTACGAGCTATTCGCATTGCTAATCCAGATGCCAACTTCTCGATCTGGAAGGGAGTGCCCCCAACTGACCCATTGTTGTAGAAGTTCTCGGTATCGGCCAACTTGTTGGTAAAACATCGAGTGGCCAGGGCCAGTGGGCTCCAAGTACTTGAATTTGGGATATTCCCCGGGATCCATGTTTCCCCATATCTCCGACATGTCCTCCAGAGCAATCGCTGCCTGGCGACGTTCCTTCATCGCCGCCTCTCTATCGTCCAGTCGGCGCTTGAGCTTTGCATACACTTGTTCGTCGTCTAGAACTTCTGCCCACTGTGGTATTTCGTCCTGGGCAACGCTGATTTGCCTTCGCTCAGGCATGCCTAAGTTGTTTAGGCGCTCTTCCTCGTTATTCAGTTCTTCTAGTCGCTTCAAGTCGACAGATATCTCGTGGCAAAGAGAGACAAGAGCCTTGTCAATCTCAAGCTTGGTTTTCTTAACCAAGGCCTCGATCTCTGAAGGGGCAGCCTGTGCGCCTGAGGCCGTGGTTGAGATGAGCTGGCGTTGGACTGTATTGGCATCACGCTGCGTATCAGGCATCGTACTTGGCGCGAAGTGGGACACGAAGGAGGGGCTTCCAGGAGTTGGGCTTTGTAGTGGTTGTCGGTGAGCATGCATCGGGGGTATCGCTTGTAATGTGCGATTGAGGTGGACGTCAGGGTCTAGGCCACGTTGCTTAGCATAGATGCCTTGGCCCTCTCCATCATCTGAAGCAGATTGATCATCCGTAAAGTCCATCCAATTGCCGATGCTCTGTGTCCTTTCTTCAGCAATGCGTTGGCGTTCGGCCAGTCGTCGTAGTTCTTCCAAAGGTCTCTCAGGACCTAAGTAGACTTCATCAAAGAGTGGTGGGTTCTTGTCCATCATCCCTGGTATCTTGCACGTCTCGTCATGGTCATGCAAGGTCCGTAACTCGACGACACTGACTCCGAGCGAGGCAAGACTCCCGATGATTGCTCTGTACAAATCGTTCTTGGTCAAAACGATTGGTACGCCAGGGCGCCGTTCTTCTCTCCGGGTGGGTTGTTGTCCATGGCAAAAGGAGGGGACCGTTCATGTTCGTGGCGAACGACCGGTGACGTTACTTTGAGAGGATGTCGACAAACAGGTGTTGAGCGGTGCACATTTCAAAGAAGTTGTGGTAACGTGATGAAAACATGTCCCTGTTATGTAAGGTGTAAGTAAGTTACCACAATATTTAGGAATGAGATACTTACTGAAACTTCACTGAAGCGGCAGCAACATGATGAGAGCATGCTCCTATGCAAGGAGTGAGTAAGTTGTCATGATGCTGAAGGATGAGATACTTACCAGTGTCATGCTGACGAACGATGATGATGGGGAAAGACACAGCAGCCTGCTGCTTGTTGGCTCAAAAGATAGGCGCTTGTCGAGTTGATGAGGGAGAAAGTTCAAGCTCAAAAGGAGAAGCAGGTTTGTGATATTTTATACTTCATCGCTCACTCTTGGCAATCCGCGATACCTGCGGTGGAGGTCATCATCGATGAATCACAACATCAAAATTGAGAGCCCATCGTCAATGAATCACGATATTTGCATGGAGCGAATGTGAATGATCACTGAATCATGGCGTCAAGACGAACGCTTCTCGTCGATGAATCACGGCAGTTGCACGCAACGAAAGCGAATCGTTCATGAATCACTTCACTCAAGATGGATATTTATCATCAATGAATCACAGCATCAAGACGAAAAGCTCATCAACAATAAATCACCACGTCAAAATTAAACACTCCTCATCAATGAATCACAGCATTTGCATACAACGAAAGCGAATCGTTCATGAATCACTCCACTCGAGATGGATATTCGTCGTCAATGAATCACAACATCAAGGAGAACAGCTCACCAACAATGAATCACCACGTCAAAATTAAATACTCCTCGTCAATGAATCACGACAGATGCATGGAGCCAAGGCAAATGATCAATTAATCACAGCATCAAGACGAAAGCTTATCCCCAGTGAATCACGACGTTTGTATAGTACAGTATAGAGTCGAAATGTTGACAGATTGCTCGCTACCTTCCATCTATCATCCCAAGAGCAATCTATCAAGATGCTGGTTACCTGTCCGAACCTACCCTTGAGATTGAAGGATTTCAAAACAGTACAGTACAACCTCATCAAGCACTACACGTCATCTTCACGCAAAATGTCACGCCTACCGTAACCCATCATGTAAGTTAATTGGTAAAAGGCTTCATTCCATATTTTCCATTCTACCGAGTCTATGCTTAAATTCACAGGCCATGTTCCTCTCGTGAAGCTCTGGCCCAGTTGAGCCCCCCGTCAAATGATTCAATCCTCTTCCCATGCCAGCTCTCATACGTCATGACCGTCTCAGCCTTTTGGACCACGGCACTACCGTCATCAACCCATGAATGCAAAACATGCAGAACTTTTCAAAGTGCCTCGTGCTTTTTTCTTTTCCTCGTCCGAATTACCGTTAGTCGAATAGAAGAAAACAAAAAAAGAAAGAGTTTCCCATATACCCATGCGCCAGTCCCTCGAGGCTTGAAGAGGGCGGCGTGGCCGTTTTTTACCCATCCGCGTCTTAGTCTGTCCTGACGTACGCGGCCCGACACTTAATGCTTGATTTGGTGCATTTATCGGGAAGACATGGCCTTGGTCACAAGGCGCTTAAGAGCAAGCTCCTGCTTCTTGAGGTCGTCAGCAGTGCTGTCGCCGAGCTCGAGAGCAGCCATGGCATCGCTGATGGTGCTCTCAATCTTCTCCTTCTGGCCACGCTTGAGCTTGAGGGACAGGGTGGGGTCGGAGACAATCTCCTCAACACGGCCGATATAAGACTCGAGCTGCTGCTTGGCCTCGAACTTCTTCTGGAAAGCATCGTCGTTGCTCTTGAAAGCCTCGGCGTCGCTAACCATCTTGTCAATCTCCTCAGAGGTGAGCTTTCCGACAGAGTTGGCAATGGTGATGTTAGCACTGCGGCCAGAGGTCTTCTCAGTAGCAGTGACCTTGAGGATACCGTTGACGTCGACCTCGAAGACACACTCAAGGACGGGCTCACCGGCTCTCATGGGAGGGATGGGAGCAAGAGTGAATTCACCCAGAGAGGTGTTGTCCTCGCAGTTGACACGCTCACCCTGGTAGACGGGGAACTGGACGGTCTGCTGCTGGTCAGCAACAGTGGTGAAAGATCTTTTCTTCAAGGTAGGGACTGTAGTTCCACGAGGAACGACAGGGGCGAAGATGTTACCCTCCATGGCAACACCGAGGGACAGAGGAACGACATCGAGGAGGAGGAGGTCGGAGGTCTCGGCAGAGGTGGCCTTGCCAGACAGGATACCGGCCTGGACGGCGGCACCGTAGGCAACAGCCTCATCGGGGTTGATGCTCTTCTCAAGCTTCTTGCCGTCGAAGAACTCGGACAGAAGCTTCTGGATCTTGGGGATACGGGTAGAACCACCGACCAAGACGATCTCGTCAACGGCCTTCTTGTCGACACCAGAATCCTTGAGGACCTGGGCGACGGGCTCAATGGTGCCAGCAAAGGCCTTGGAGTTGAGGTCCTCGAAACGGGCACGCGTGATGGTCATGGTGAAGTCCTCGCCATCGAAGAGAGAGTCGATCTCAATGGTGGCCTGAGCACCGCTGGAGAGAGTACGCTTGGCACGCTCGCAAGCGGTTCGGAGACGTCGGAGGGCACGGGCGTCACCGGAGAGATCCTTCTTGGTCTTGCGGGTGAAGTCCTTCTTGCAGTGATCGAGGAGATTCGTGTCAAAATCTTGGCCGCCCAAATGCGTGTCTCCGGCGGTGGCCTTGACAGTGAAGACGCCGCCCTGGATGTTGAGGAGGGAGACATCGAAGGTACCACCACCAAGATCGTAGATGAGGACGTTGCGCTCCTTATCGGACTTTCCGGCACCGAGACCGTAGGCGATAGCGGCGGCGGTAGGCTCGTTGATGATACGGAGGACGTTAAGACCAGCAATAGAACCGGCATCCTTGGTGGCCTGACGCTGGTTGTCGTTGAAGTAGGCAGGGACTGTGATGACAGCCTTCTCAACCTTCTTACCGAGCTTGACCTCGGCGATCTCCTTCATCTATGGAGGGGTTAGAAAAAAAAACAAAATTCAGCCATTCCCGCAAGTGCGGGGGGCGGGGAAAATCTTTGTTTGGCAACATACCTTGGTGAGAACCATAGCAGAGATCTCCT
>JABGLY010000888.1:0-12598 GCA_013623525.1 Fusarium dimerum | reverse complement strand
TTTTTTTTTTTTTTTTGTCTTCTCTTTTCCCTATTGTTTCCCCTTCCTTCCACCCCCTTTCCTGTTCGTGTGGGTGGGGTTATATGACATCAGCGCCTCTAATAGCATGGCTTCAAGGGAAGCTGAGGAGGTTCTCAGCTGACACGGCTATTTAGGACACGCTGACATCGCGTTGCGCGACTCATCTTTGAAGTCTAACATGATATTCCTTGATGGGAATCCTCGCCAAAAGACTCGACGCGGTGGCCCATATGTAGCTGTACGCCAAGGTGTTGCCTACGAGTTCGTCAATGAAGATCCTGGCAATTCGGATTGCGTCGCAAGGCGTGGGGAGAATGAGCAGAGTCGTGATCAACCAAAGCGCGTCGCAAAGCGTGGGAAGGACGAGCAGAGTCGTCATCAACCGAGGTGGCCTGGTTATCTGCTGTCGAGCGGCGACCAGCTGTGCGAGAGGAGAAAGAACCGCCATCTGGCCAACACGGCCCTGGCTTTTGAGAAGCTGGCAGCGCTCGAAGGCCTGGACCAAATCGTCCTCCGAAGGGAGCGGATGCAGCTGGAGCAATGGCAACTAACGGCCATCATGGGAGCCATTGATGTCGACATCGCATCGGGGAACGAGGAGCCGGCAAAGAAGACGATGGAGAGCCTGTATGGGAAACCTCTCGAGCCCAGTACCGTGAGTAAATACGGAGCGGGCGTCCGCCTACTGATCAGGGTGATCGACGAGCTGTACGTGTCCTGGAAGGACAACCCGGCGGCTTTCGAGCTTCTACCGATCCTGGGTAAGCAACTGGCCTCAGCTGATCCTATCTTTGCTGAAGCCCTGCAGACATGTCTCCGCCCAAGCTTAGCTCGGGAAGCACCGACGACTTCAAAGATATGCTCACCAACTACGAAGAACTGCCAGCAACAAAACCAATAGGTGCTTCAATCTTCTTCCATCTCGCTATTCTCGTCTCCCTCCTCCGACCGCAGTACACCTCAGAACAGATCTGCAAGCATCTCGGCTCGAAGCTTTTTGGCGCCGCCCACCTCGAGGATCTCCGGAAACAGTACGATGGGAAGCGCAAGGCGGCATTCGGCTGCTACTGGGATCCCGTTCACGACATGTGGGGTAAGGCATCCTTGACCTTGTACTGCAGAAGCTCAGCTGATGGCGATGATGCAGCATATGGAGGAGTAGGTGGCAGTATATGCCTGGTTCTGCGCACCGACGAGATCTACACCGCAACCGTTCTCGTCGAGATGGGGACGTGCAAAGCCTTCCACCTGCCTGTGGAGCTCCGGCGGCTGGCCGGTGAGGCCGGCCGGCAGCGGAGAGGTCGCATTCACGCGATGATCGAGGATGGGTCATTCGCCAGGCCTATTCTCACCTACAGGACGCCCAGAGAGTTGCTCAGGCCCATGGTGATGCTCGCAACTCAGCTACTGGTACGCTCATCAGTCACCTCTACCAACCATGCCCATGAATCATATCTACTGTGGTGCGATTGCTGATTGTCTAGGTTCAAACGGGCTCGCTACCCGCTGGGAACATCCATGTCGTCTTCCGCAGTCTGCATCACGGGCCGCATCCCATCATCTTCCCGAAGGGGTGGATCCACATCGTCGTACCTACCGCCGCGCCAAGCGAGCCAACAAGCGTTCGCATAGGGCGTGGAGAGAGGATCGAGACCTGGCACTGGGACGTTGAGGTCGGCTTGATGCTTGATCAGCACACTTTCATCTACCCCGTGAAAGCAGTCGACTACGTGCTGATATCGTTTGCAGTGGCAACAGACTGGTCCGGTGCATGGTGAAACGGCAACCGAGCCCTGTTCATCATTGTGGAGGACCAAGGGCAAGGGCATCAGCCTGCACGGCGGCGTAGGTGACAGGCATGACGGTGCTAGGCAGAGGAGAAGAGGAGGGGAGAGGCGGAAAAGCGGAAGAAGAGAGGGATGAAGAGGAGGAAAACGAGAAGCAAAAGAGTAAGGGCAAGAAGGGTAAGGGCAAGAAGAGAAGAGGGGAAGCGACTGCTCTGACAGCACGGAGACGACTTGCAGCAGATGATAGTATCTCCAAAGGAATGCGTCACAGAACCAAGAGGAAAGACGACGATAATATATACACAGCCCAACAACCAGATTAGACTAGCATCGTTGGAGGGTATGAGTGCGGAACCGAAAGACTGAGCGAGGATGGAACGACAGTGACGAGAAAGCGAACCTTTCCTCTTGCGGATATTCATTGCCGGAGGTTTGCAGTATGGTCCATGGTCGTGAGGAGGGGTGGGGTCGTGAAGATCAGCTGCCTTGGACTGATGGATAATGCCAGTGAGAGGACCAGCAGCTACTGAGATGATAAGTAACAATATCATTGGCGGTTAGGTGACTTATTGAGCTAGTGGGGTGAAGATGAGACCTGTTTGGTTATACATGACACGTACAGTACTGTACTGTCTTGATCATCACGCATCGTCTACGCTGGGGCAAGGGAAAGTTCAAAGAGACATTTGTGGCGCTCTATTTTCCCCCTTGTTCAGTGATATGGCAGTGCGTGAATGTTGGCCTGGGGGTCCCCTGGAAGGGGGATGGATTGAGAAGATGAAGAAGAAGAAGAAGAAGAAGAAAGCGCGCCATCTGACAAAGCACTCCGGGCCATTACTACACGTGAGTAGACCGGGATTTCAGCTCGGTAAGCTCGACCTGAATGACCGAAAACTCCCCGTCACGGTCTTGGTTCTCCAAAGTTGGAATTTTGCCGTTTTCTGGTCTATCCTCTTTGTCGTCGTAAGCATTATCATCGGACGTATAAGACAACCGGATGGCTAACGACCCCCGATACTGCAGTGCCTCACATTCCATCCTTCTCTTTGGCTTTGGTTGCCTCTCCCACGCACCACACTCTGGTGACTCGTCATCGTCGCTCTACAAGGCCGACGAACCCGATCCGGAGTATGCATCTATATCCCCAGTTGCAGACCTGATGCTTCCATCTCCGAAGACGCCCCCGGAAGGGAGTGAATGGGGGTTTCTGCCCGAAAGACCTTCTCGGCCCAGCAGCCCGACGAATCCGTTCAGCGACCTCTCGTTGGAGCGGTGGAAGAGAGACGGAAAACCAGCCTCCAGACGACGCAAGATCACCAGAACGTGGAAGGTCAAGGCAGCCGGTTCGTGGGAGGAGATCATGGCGATGGCGAAGCCGTTGTCCAGACGCCATAGGAAGGCGAGAAAGCGCAACAAGATGAAAGGGAAGCACCGAGGCGCCTAGGGCTTCCACTAGGGATAGATGGAATAGATCATCTTGTCTGGGCTCATGTCTCGTTCCTGATCTTGCTTTGTCTCTTGACCGTCGTCAACAGCTCTCCTCAGCTCCCTCAGGTTGTTGATCCCTACCCTCTGTCATCTCTGTCTATCAGTCTTGTCCCTATCCTGTCCCGACAGCCAGGATGGCGAAGGCGGTCTGACCAGCGCAGACCGACGGCAAGGCTTCTGGCTGGGGACTCACGTCAGACGTCCATGTACAGTACAGTACATTACAGCAGTGCCAACATTTCTCATACCTTCAATCCTTAGCTCTGATCATGGGCGTCCATTTTCCCTGTGCAGTCGCTCCGAGCCTGGACATGCTGTACGCTATTGTGCCATAGAGGCCGGAAACGGACACTTATAACGAACGTCCACTTCAAGCCCTAGTCAAAGACGTACTCTGGCACATACAACAATGTTTCCACGTCACAAAGCGGCCGTCACTGCAGAGATCCAAGAGACGGAAATGAGGGCAAACTGGCACAATCGTCCCTCATCTGCTTCAGACGTCCAGTGTAGTTGGTCACGGTACAGTACTGTACAGTACAGCGGTATGCAACACCGACATTGCCGTACAGAGCAACGTGCTGTACTGTACAGTTCTGGGTACGTAGAGACGCTCCTCGTGAGGTCTGCCATGGAGACGAGAGGCTGTAAGCGTCCAAATTGTCGCAGCTACATTCCAGTATAAGCACAAAAGAAGCCGCCCTTTCTTTGTTGCCTTCCTTCCTCCCTACCTGCTCACAAAGCAAAGCACTGTTCTCGTTGATGGGTCTACAGCATCGGTCACTGTTGTCACACAATACAGTACAGCCCACGTGCATGCACCACTTGGTTTCCTTTCCCAGAGCTGACCATGGACACCCCTGAAGAGTGGGTGCTGCCACCAGGCATGTATCTTAGCCCCATCGCACATCCGCCCAGTAACAGTCTCCATGTGCCGGTAATCCAGGAGTGGGCAAGAAGTCATATACTGCAGCAGCAAGAATGGCAGCGTCAGGTGGCGAGCAATGATCTAACGATTGATCAGAATCCTAGCGTAGACAACGGGGTGTTCGTCAGCTTCCCCTTGCCGGGCTGGTGGACCCCGCCGCCAGACGGCTCGGATGGGGCCGTCACTGAGCAGGAGCCCTCTTGTTCCGCGCCGGTAGCTTCAAGCCCCCCTCGCGAGCCAACCGCCGTGCTCAGCCATCGCAGCGATACCGGGAAGCGCCTCAAGACGATCGAGCGATACGTGCGACGGGGCTCCAACCGGCGGCGGCAGGAGGCAGGTGGAGCGAAGATGAAGAAGCCGCTGAATGCTTTCATGCTCTACCGCAAAGCCTTCTACGACATCCTATGGCAGCTAGACTCGACCAAGTCCCAAGGGAGGATGTCACGAACATGCGCTGACAGTTGGCGCGACGAAGATGAGAGAATGCGTAAGAAGTTCTATGAGCTGGCCGATATTGACAGGCTAAACTACGACAAGGTCAAGAAGAGCAAGTGAGGACGTATCACCTCCTCGCTGAAGTGACAGGAAACATATGCCGAAGCAGAAGTTGGAATCAACGAGGTGGCCAGCCAAGTTTGATAACAAATGCACCCTCCTCTCCCGCATCTTTATGTTAACCTGGTCTATCAATGACTACAGTACATCTACTCACCACACAAGAAGCCTAGTCCAATCAGCCACAGGGAAAGGCCGATTATCCTTTCCATCTCGCAATCACTCCCTGTCTATTTATTTTGGCCCTATAGATCCCACATACAGCATGGATAGGTAGTTCTGTTCATTCTTACAGGGTTAGCAGAGGCCGTTGACGTCAAGGTCTCGTGCTAACACACGTGTGTAATGGGGAATACTGCTGACTCCGTCGGAACCCTAGAAGGTGTACGCGCACAAAGCAAAAGCAAAGGACAAAGAGAAGGGTGGCCATGTTTTGGGGAAAGGAACAAGCCAGGTGACTGTTTCACTCCGAAGCTTGCCTCTCCTCGATAAATCAGTCTCTGGTCGAACTATATCTCGAGGAATTTTCTCCAGAGGATGCTTCCCACGTCCACAGCATACCACCTTATCCACGACTCAAAGGAAACTCAACAGATTTCGAACCCAACATAAACATGTCTAGTCATCGAGGAACGAACGAACCTAAACTTTCTCAGTCTGCAGGGGCAAGCGACCGAAGAACAGACAGAGGCAGAGAAAATCAGGACAACCAGGACAACCAAGACGTGGACGACGACGAGGTTATGCCGCCTCTTAGCGTTTTGATACAAAGGGCAGGGAAGGGCGCTGGGATGAGGCAAAGAGAAGTGGCCCCTGCCAAAAGATCATCTGCTCCGCCGCAAACGGAGAACCGAGAGGACCTCATCGAGAACAGCGCAGATGAATGGAAAGATGGCCGTTGTAGCCCTCCAAATCATACCAAACCCAACGAAGGGCAGGCGAAAGCATCGATTGCAGACCATGTAAACAAGAGGAGACATAGTCTTCGTATAGCAGCAAGGACAGGCCGTGATACGGAAACGCAGCACAGTTGCACGACAAACACGCCGATGTCAGCTAGGCGGCGACGTGACTCCCGCAGAAACGCGATCAATCCACGATCGGGGCTTCATAAACATAGCCCAGGACATCGGAGGATCTCAACGCGAGTACGGCAGACTTTATCGAGTGGGTCGTGAAGATGCTCGGTGCAAGTCCCAATACTTCTTACCATAGGATGGATGATACTACGGGATGGGTCCGCAGGAAAGATAGACTAACGTCAGGCTGACACAGGGCATCATCTAACACATTATGTAGAGAAATCACTTTGACTTATGCTCAACTTCTAGACTCGTGCTGAATTTAAAAAGACCCTTTATGCCCGTCATCTGAATATGAAGTTTGGGGCCAAAAATAGAATCATCGTCAGCAACGGTAGCTGGTTTGGAGACGAACCATAAAGACACAGGACAGAATAACGCGGCCTTATCCTGTGATGTACTGCCACAACTCGACCATGCTACTCCAGCCCGGGACTCGCGAAACCGATGCTATTGCCCGCGGTCCCAGCATCAATACCGCTCACCTGACAATTCCCAATGGCGGAATTACCTCCGTGGAAGATTATCTGCGGATACGACAAGGCATCACCGCCTGCGAGAAGGCAATGGATTTTGACCATAAGTGTCGTGTTGAAAGCACCTCCTGAGGAACGTCAAGCCGAAGCTATTCTCCAGTGGTGTAGACAGCAGGACAGCAAAAACATCTACAAAAAAGCTCCTCCACGGATAGTATATCGCGGGCAGAAATATGCTCGATTCGCCGGTGATCATTTCCTCTCCAACCTCGATCTCATTCATACCACATTACTATTTCAAATAGCACAGCGCATGCCCAAGGGAGGTCATCTATACATACACTTTAACGCTTGCTTAGCACCGCATGTTCTTCTTGACATCGCTAAAGAGATGGACCGGATGTTCATCACGAGCAATCTCCCACTAATATCCGCTAATAATTATCTAAACTTCGACCGCTGCGAGATACAGTTCTCCATCCTAAGTCCCGAGAAGGAGAGGCCTGGTAATTTATTTACTTTACACTACGAGCCATGACGCACGATGAAATTTAAGGATTTCTTGGTTAAATTCTCACAATTCTGCATAACTATGACAGCGGATGAGTGGTTGCTTGGGAAACTTGTGTTCGAGGAGCAGGAAGCACACAACTATCTCCAGACAGCTTTAGGGTAAGACGCATTCCACCATCAGAGCACAGCAGCGTTAATAATGAAGAAGAGGGACGCTAATTATGTAATAGTGCTTGGGAAAAGTTTAATGGACGCACTAGAATGATGAAGGGTTTGTTTAATTACGAAATAGCCTATCGCAAATACATGAGATTGTGCCTGGAGGACTTCGTCAAAGACAATATAACCTATGCCGAGATTCGACCCAACTTCATGACCACAAATCAACTATACCACGACGACGGCATAGGGCCGATTGATAATCGAGGCATTATGGCTATCGTTATTGAAGAAGTCGAGAGGTTTTAGGTCGACATGGCTCGCCAAGGCAGATTTTTTGGCGGTCTCAAGGTTATATACTGTACGCCACGGTCCTTCTCAAACGAAGATGTAAAGATCGCCCTGGACGAGTGCTTGGATTTCAAGAAGCGTTGGCCGCAATGGATTGCTGGTGAGTTATTTCTCTTTTCGTCTAGGGCCTGCTCCATTACTACGTATATGCTCATAAAGCCAGGGTTTGATCTTGTTGGTGAGGAAGCAAAGGGGAAGCCCCTTAAAGCCTTTTTGGATGAATTCATCTACTTCCAGCAGGACTGCCGGGAAGCCAAGTTGGACATTCCTTTTCTCTTCCATTGTGGTGAGACATTGGATATGGGTACCGAGATAGACGGCAACCTTGTTGATGCACTCTTGCTAAAGTCGAAGAGGATTGGACATGGCTTTGCCCTAGCAAAACACCCATATATCATGCAGCGGATGAAGGAAGGGGGAGTCTGTTTAGAACTGTGTCCCATCTCCAACGAAATCCTCGGCCTCACGCCACGGGTTAGTGGGCATGCTATGTATCCGTTACTTGCAAACAATGTGCATTGTACCGTCAGTTCTGACAATGGGACCTTATTTAGGTAGGATGCAAGGCTGTTACCATCTACCAGACAAGCTAACAGTAAATAGATCAACCTTGTCGCATGACTTCTATCAAGTTATGGTTGGGAAAGCCGATATGGGGCTTTACGGCTGGAAACAACTCATACTCTGGAGTCTCGAGCATGCTTGTCTCAGCGATACCGAGTATACCCGGATAATGGAGCAGTGGGAGCTGCAATGGAAGCAGTTCATCAAGTGGGTGATTGAGATATATGGAAATGAATTTACGGACGAAGCATGACAGACATCGTGTGGGCTCATGCAGTATGGCCTTATGATGATAAGGAGGCGGTTGGTTGTGTTCCGGCGTTAGTTTGCTAAGGGAAAGGGGTTGTTTAACTAGAATCTGCTTCACAGCACAGCACAAATAGTTTCTTTTCCAACGAGATGATACCATGATACCCAATGGATATATGATCTGGATCCTTTGTAATTATTTTTCAATCATATGCTGTGCTCCCGTGTAATTGGGTGGGAGTTGGTATAACTGCTCTGACGTCCAGGTAGACAGCATGCTCACTTTACTCAGGGGCGGATGATATCAACTTTGCTCGATGTCTAGGGTAGCCCAAATTCACATGGTACGATGTCCACGAAACGATGCAGGCGTCAACATCAATATAAAGATTGCCTGGATAAGACACAGCTCACATGGACCTTTGAGGGAAGAGGGGAGACGAAGAGTCAGGTATAGATATACAAGACGGCAAGAGATTGTGAAGCTAGATACAAGGATAAAATGTATAGAATGCTTCCGTGCTGTATAGCCTGTGAACAGAGCACGTTTGTCAAACGCCGGCTTTCTATAGTAATAATGGAAAAAGTTTCGAATAATAAGAATCACTAGTTCAACTGCACCGTTTTGACTTGCATCTTCTCTGAAGCCGCAAATTGGGACACGCTTTTCCTTTCCTTTCCCTCCTTTGCCTTTCAACCTTCTTTCATCTAATCGTCAAAGTAGATGCCCTTCTTCTCAGAAATATCAATAGCACCACCGCAGAATCCTCCCCTCTTCTTCTTATTCTTTTCCTTGGTGAAGCTCTTCCCCTTGGTGACGATGAGATCCCCATGAGCGCGCTGCGAATAGCTCATAGGGATGTATTCGTTGGAGGCGAATCGCTCATCTACCGTGATGTTTTTGAGAATGCGAGGGAAGGGCTCATTCTGAATCTTACGACCCTTAACAGTGGGGGTAGGGGTAGGAGGAAGAGGAGGGTTCAAGATTGTCAAGGGGGTTGAACCGCTGTGAAGTGTACACAATATCACGCTCGTTGGAGACATCCGTCCTCAAGCTGGCCCTGAAAGCTCCGGCACATCAGGAATCGCTCAAGGCCGTTTTTACAGATAGTTTTCCAAAGCTCAGCAGGTTGTCAAGCTCGTCTGGAGAAGATCTTCTTCGTGCGACTATGGACGGGTGGTTGAAGGCGTTCGATACCTTTCAAATCGAAACTTGGTCCAAAGAGTCCCACGTTATGCAGGTTGCCTACCTCGGCTGCTTGGTGCCTCCGAACGAAGACGGAGGCCATGGGCAAAAGAAGAAGAGGTATAGGGAGCGGAAGAAGGAGGAGAAAGGCCTCTTTAAAGCCTTCTTGGAAGAGGCCAGACCTATCCTCGAGGAGGCCTATGGCAAGATGCCCTGATCAACGGCCGCTCCACGACCTGCACTGGCTTGAGCAGCGAGACGGGATGACACCTGCACGGTCCCTTACCGCAGAATTGGATCTGAGCAGAGGAGAGAGTTTGAAAAGAATTTGGAATGACCGAGGAGACTCTGCGGTAGGGAAAGATATTGCATTTGCTAGGAACCGACCTCAAATCTTTATGTAGACCTACATATATGAATTCTCTATAGAGAAGATCCTGAGGAGAAGGCACTTGCACTGTAACTAGAATACCTTCCATTCATTCACTTACTTCTACCTTTCCTTCGAAAAACAAAACACTTGTATTATATCCAGCAAACTACACCGCCCCTCCTCAGATTGAAACAATGGCTAGTTTCTTCGATTCGCCTATTACAAATGACCTGATCTTCGCCAATGCACCCAATTGCCGGACCGCCAACCGACTCTGCTGTGAAGATCCTTCATCAAATAGCCCATCCATTCTCCATGGGCAAGCCTATTGGCCGGCGAGTTGTCCTCCAGAATGATGGGTGTACCATTCGAAAGTCCGTTAGAATTGGTAGTTCAAACCTTGGCGCAGAGAAGCGTTATCTCGAGCTAGTCAAGGCGAAGACATCCGTTCCTCTGCCGTCCGTCCGTCCGTCGTTACTACTTATCGGAGGAGTTCGAGCATCTCATCATGGACAACATGCCTGGGATGACACTGGAGAGAGCCTGGCCTACTTTGTCTCCACTTGAACGGGATTCCATCGCCGACGAAGTGGCATCGCTTTGTCGAACAGCTCCAGAAATTGCATTTCCCCTTGTATTGAGGCGGCTCTGCTGCGGAGACAGCCTTTCCGGACCGGCCTTCAAGGTGTCACGGCTTTCCATATGGAGAGAATCAAGAAATTCCTGTCCAAGTTGATTGGCAGGCATTTAACTCCCAAGGGCAAGGCACCACTTATCCCCGTCATAGCTGATACCTTCCCAGAAGCGGCAATCACCCATATACCATCCATGTAGATAAGGATCAGAACCCACAACTTTCCCTCTATGTTCATTCTCGCCATCATAGATATCCCCGACGTCATCGCAATATGCTTCTTTACCATGCTCGAGATAAAACTTTTTTATAGCCGTGTCATAGAAGGTGTGTACCGCCATAAGTAGATCATATAGTGTCCGTCCTTGAACTGTTATTATATATTCTGCAAGACCATGCAGATCGTATACCCAGATCTTCGTCTCGTTTGTGTGGAATATAATCCGGGTGAAGTCAGGCACTAAAATTGTGTGCTCATTATAATAAACCCAGGCTTTTTCTACAGGATCGTCATCAACACACCACGACAGTTTTCCGTACAAGCAATGGCCCTGTCTGTAAGATGAGGGCAGGGCTGGATCGTCTAGATCGTCCAAGTCCTCTTGGTGCAGAATGGCGTCCTGATGAGGATTATGGAGAGCCTTCTCGCGCAGAAGTCGCAGTATCTTTGCTAGAGTATGACGCAAAGGCTGGAGGATGTGAGTCAGAGGTGGCTTGACGAGTATCATGCGATGCTTACTTCCAGGAGAGGGCTCTCATCGCCTGTTCTCGCTAATTTATTTGCTACGGCAGAAGCCAGCTTCTATACTTGAAGTAAGCAAATACCCGATGTGGGATGGCTGGTCATGGTGCCTACCTGGAACTGATGCAGCGTCGAGATATCGAGGTCCCAACACTCACAGATGTATATGGCCACTTCCCTAAGAACAGCTTGGACAAGGTGGACAAAGGCCTGGGGAGGGATCTATGTTAGCAAAGGCAGCCTTTAATGGTCTCGCACTTACATCTAAACATGATCTATGGGCAAAATCCCCGTGATGATATGGCGCCTGAACATCCGTTAGCAATAAAACAGGAATGTCGATGTTATAGGGTACATTTACTTGCTTCCCTGCATGTGTCACAAAGGTCCTCTACTTCTCGGCAAGCCATTTTTTCTTCTGGATGGTCGCATAGATATTTGCTGACTATGGGAATAAACGTCTAGAGATAGCCGAGTTAACGCGCTGAACTTGAAGGATTTCAACCTGGGGGTAGCCTTAGCTGGTTTATCTCAGGCCTTCGGGCAGACGTACTTGGAAACATTGCAGATGGAAGGATTTGTATGCAAACTGCGACTTCTTTAGCAGCACTCGTGTGCTGATAGACTTAGCGCTCAGTATCAGTAACAATCCAATAACATCTGGGGAAGGAAGCATCCGGTTACTTTTATGCATTCTTGGCAGCACCTTCCCTTCTCTAAACTGTCTTCTGTGAGAGAGGAAGTATAGAGAGACGCACCCTTTCTATTTTTCATCCTAACACGGGTTTGCGTATTATATTTTTCGAATTTACTCGTCAACGTCGCAACCTTGTTTGAAGGAATCTGATGCTGCCCGGTGTCTATGGCTTAGGTGGGCTTCCTAGGCCAGATAGTTGCCGAATTATATAGAATTCTTGACCTGCCTCTCCGCCGCCATAGCGTCGAGAAACACCCGAGCCAAGTTAATAGCAAACATAGGGTTGGCTTTATTTAGAGGCTTGATGGCCTATGATGAGAGGAGCAGGTAATAGTATAGTGCCGTATAGTCACGTACAGGTTCAATAGCACTTTTTGAAGATAGATTTTTGTTCTTTCTAGTCGTGAACTAGCGGCAGGATACAAAGCTTTCACTCGAATATGCCGTGACTGACTCTGTACTTTACTGTACAGTAGGGTATAGGTTCAGTGACAGCATTCTTGAGTAGAAGCTTTGTATCTTTCCACTGAATCACTACTGAAAAGAACAAAACACTACCTTCGAAAGGCGACACTGAACCTGTACGGGACTGTAATGATCCAGTCTGTGGTCGATTGTGCTGAGAGGTTATGAGTTTACTGTACTGGACTGAGTCGTTTATGTCAAGAACATCGAAGTATAGTCCCATATAGGTTTAGTGGCTTGTTCTTGAAGTAGAATTTCGTTCTTTCTAGCAGTGAGCTGGTGGAAGAATACAAAGCTTTTACTTGGATCTGCAGTTGCTAAACTTGTA
>JABGLY010000885.1:0-22726 GCA_013623525.1 Fusarium dimerum | reverse complement strand
GAATATGGGTGTGCGTGGGTGTGTGCGGGTGTCTTGTAGTTGGGTGTGCGCATTGTGTATGTGGTTGTGTATGTACATGGGGGGTGGTTTTGTGGTTTGTCTGATGGTGGTGGAGGTAGTGCTGGGTGGTGTTACATGCATAAATGGCGTGTGGATGAGGGTTCAAGCCGTGGAGACGACACAAACCAAGGACCCCGTTGCTAACCATGTTTCTCTTTACAGTGACAGATGCGAGTCCAACTGACGATACGAAGCAATCGACGATAGAAGGCTATGAAAGGGGACGGAAGGGGAAGAGAAGGAAAGGGGAGTGATAGACAATGAATGACATGAGAAGTAAGGAAAAGGAAAACAGGAAAAGAGGAGAGGGAAACCGGACCATCACCAGCTCGTCTCCTTCGATTTTAGAAGGGCAGAGAATTCGAGCGGCTCACAGGACGCAGCGGACACACTTTTCGAGGTCAAAAGCACAAACATTCTGGTTTGAGAACAAACAAGTCTGAGTGTTGAATATTCTCCTACTCAAGAGGAGGCCAGGGAAGACAGGAGGGAAGGTGATGATAGGAGAACAACGATATTGAATCGATGACAATTCTGGGTAGAATGACTTGGGACTTTTCATATTCACATTTCCTTCTTTGCTGAGCGTCCCCCCAGCCACCCATAGTGGGGACTGTCTGTGCTCTTATTCTTATTAGAGAGAGGCCTAAGGGATCTTTTCTCAAGCCGTACCCTGGCTGGTCGATGGGGGGTGGAGAAGAGAGGAAGGGAAGTGGACGACGGTGCCAGAGGACAGGCCGGTGGTGGTGGAATCATGAGATAGGACCAATATGTGACTATGAGCGAAGCAAGATGAAATCTCCAAGTGGGACAGGACGGAGCCAGAAGCATCAGCAGGGATCGTCCTGCTCGAGTGCATGTGTATGTTGAGCAGTAGCCATTCCTCTCGGTACCATAGTAGTTCGAAAAAGTGGAAGAACCGTGAGGGATATAGGATGAACAAGAGTGAACTTCCACTACCTTTGCATTCGGGCATGATGCCCCTTCGTCTTCGGGCATTTATTTAGCTTACCGGTTTTGAATTGTGAGTAAACCCGTCACTTCTTGCTTGTTCGACGACTTCTGGGCGCAGGTGAAGAAATCGGAGAGGCAATCAAGGCATTGCATCTCCATTTCTGGACCTCGCTGGTCCTACCTTAGCGGGCCAGATCATCACACGTCCGTAGATGATGGAGGGTGGCAGTGCCATCTTTGTGCATGAGACATGCGGAGCTAATGTGGACCAGACACAGTGCAACAAGACTCACTTGTTGTAAAAAGGGTGCTTGTGAATTCCGAGACAACTTGACGACTTCATCATGGAGATCGTTGGGGTCTAAAGTAATACTGTGTCTCTTCCTCCTAGGTCATTGGGAACTCGCCAAAAGGAGAGTCAGAACGATAGCTCCTGAGTAGTATAGGCCCCTGAAGGGAAGGAGAACAAGGACAGGGACAGGGTAGGGGGTAAGCAAGATAGAACGAGGATAGGGAAACAGAGAGAAGAAGGGTAGTAATAGCTGGGAAAGGCTAATGACAGCGGCAAGTGAATTCAACAAATGAGATATGATGCGTATACTGAAAGGTCAATCAATGTAGTGGCCATTGACGACAAAACAAAAAGAACAGGCCTGGCGTGCAGTCCAGAAAGACGTCTTATCATCATGAAAAGGAAAAATACAGATGATTGCTCACTGACCCCAACATGCCCCCTCAGGTCTTTTCGAAACAGCACTCACATGTCACAGAGTGTTCTGAGTTGGTGATATTCGAGCTCATCGTGACTTCTTCGCCTATGTACGGCGTCTGTTGCTCTCTAGTGGCACGAAAGAGGGCAAACCCTCTCTGCGGCTGGTTGGGCTCCCAGCGCGGATGGCCCATTTGTGCCTGTGAGCCAGTCCCAGGCCAGGAAAAATGAATGGAAAGTAATAGATGCAGCTGTAGCATGCCGGAAGAAGCAAAAAAAGGGGCTCACAACACAGTAGCATAGTAATGACCTTGCAGCAGTGCGAGGGCCCTGGTCTGCCGAGAGACTTTGGTCTAGTCCTGCACAGTCGCTTACAGAACGTACAGGCTTGGAGTAGAATCTGTAATTTCGTCATCTGTCGGACGTCGGTGTCGGTATCCGCGTCCGTCTCGGCATCGGCGTCAAATTTGACGCTGCTCAGAGTGTCGCGTAGGAAAGGTTGGAAGGGGCGACAGATGGGTGAGATCCAAGGAGTTCAGCGCTGGAGTAGCTTGGTTCTCAGGATCCAGTGAGGAGGGGATCAGGAACGACAGGGCGGAGTTGGAACAAGAATCGTCAAGGTTGACAGACAAGTGATGAGCGTCCGGATCGGCGGTAGGATACGGTGCATGCGTGGGTGTGGCGGATGACATGGGAAAAAGATCATTCATCCACAGGTCGGACACTGATTGATTCTGGCTCCCCGACGATTGCATTGCAGGCCAAAATGTGGTTGACCGCAGAAGGTGGAACATCATGTGCCCCAAGGAACCATGCTGGGTGCGTGGCATGCCCTCTTTCGCCTTCTCGCGGCATACCTCCAGAAATGGGTTGCTAGTCCATTTGTGGCCCATTGCCGTCGGACAACTAGACCACCATTCTCAGAATCCTGCGGTCATGTCCTGGAAAAGAAATTCAAGGGGCGTGAGATTCTTCAAGAGCCCTGCAGCCAGGCCCTCATGCAGTAAGAATAACGGAACCTCCACTACACACCACAAAACGTAGGTGTTGCGTAGGCCACGACCCAAGCAAAGCAGAGAAAATATGGGAGCCAGGCGATTCTGGGAGGTGGAGCATGGTAGTTCCAAGCACAAAAGTCAGGGCTTGGGAGTCAACCATCCTGGAAACAAGTGACACGCGATTGGGTACTGCAGGGTTGGCTTGGTTGTGCTCCATCGAAGTGTTCCAGAAGAGACTGGGGGCCTGCGATGTTTTGGTCAGGAAGCCACATTGGCTTGAGGATGTTCGGGAATGCAGCACCCAGCGTACATACATAAGGCATGAGTCGTCGTGCGTTATACATGTCATGTTTTGCTGGTATGTATGTATGTATGTATGTATGCGAATATACGCTATGCACTTGTGTATGCAAGTCTCGGTAGTTGTCGCGCGGTGGGCCGGATATGATTCAAGTCCCAGTGCAGCAGAGATGCTATGAATTGGAGAAGAGGATGATCAGATATTGTCTATATCAGGTGCAGAGTCAGAGTCAAGCCTGGACAGTCGCAAATCCAGAATGCGTCCTCTTCATCACTTCAGAATTTTTCTTGTCGGGACTGCCCTTGTTCTCCGTGGTCCGAGACGCTCATTTTGCTTAGTGCCCGTCCTCTTCCCTGTTGAGGGACGGTCCGTTACCCTCTTTCTTGGACGGTGCGCCACCCTCAATCAACGACTGTCGAGAAGGGTAAAACCCCAGCCTCCTCCCCATCTAGTAGTTGTAGGTAGGGACACCAGCCCCAGTGCCACATACAATACTGTGAAGTAATGCGACTCTCGTCAATCGAGATGGCAAGGACCAAGCTCCCAGAAGGGGGAGAAAAGAAGGATTGAAGCATGGCTGAACCCGAGGATTTGGCTAGATCCATCACCCTAAGCTTCCCTAGACAATCAGCGTGCTTGTTCGTGTACAAGATGGTCCCAAAAAGTGACCTTGTGGCCACTTGCAGTCGCTGGACAAGGAGCTTGCTCATGTTCCAGTCAGCAACATACATCCACGACACACCCAACACCCCTCGCTCGTGGCCCCTGCGACCCCGAAGGAGCGGTTGAGCAGCCTGGGACACTGGGTATTCTCAGCAGGATTCCCGAAGACTTGGTACGTGTGCGGGATCTTACTGAACTCCTCGTCCAGCCAAAGGAGGTTGGGAGGATCCATAGCCCATTCCCATCCAGTCAGTCTCCACTATTGGACAAATCTAATCCATGCAAGTCGCCCAGGATCCATCGACGGTGCGAGCCGAAGCCGGAAGAAACGAATCTTAAACGAGAACCGATGGCAGGCTAGCAGTACGACCGCTCTTTTCCAATACCCTCCTTGAGCCTGCTCAACCCCTATCATGGTTTAGCGTCTGTCAATAACCCCGCCAACTGGAGAGCCTGGAGTCGCACACTAGACTACGGTGAGCCAATGCTTGTCGGGCGCACGTGTCTAAAGCCTAATGGACGTCTTGAAGAAAATCACTGGTGTCCTGGTGGACTGCTGGGCCTGCTGCATTATTAGTTCAATGTCCCCATCCAGTCCTCTACATCATTTGGCATTTTCAGCTTTTCGACCCTCTGCCGTGGCCGTGATATAATACTTTAGTAAAAGGATATATGAAATCCTCTAGCTGGAAACCAGCGGGAGTGACAAGAGTCTGAATTTTGATTGTGGTGTCTGTTTAATACAATTCTTTCCCACTCCTTCGGATGTCAATAGAGGAACGAAAAAAAGACTAAGATGATAATGAGAAAAAGAAGAAAAGAAAGATGTTGGCAATGTACCATTCAAGAAAAGGAAAAGGGCAGTAGGAAAATGAGAAATGAATCCACCATGTAAGGAGCGAGATTGATGATGGGGGAAAGGTCCTAGAACTGGCCATGAGGCCGTTCCCGTCTAATAAGAGCCATTAATATCTGCGTAGCTTGGGTATGTAATGAAGAGTCGCGATGTCATTTCGAACGCGCAGTATAGCAACAGTTGTTTGTGGTAGCATATGAATAGAGCTGTATTGTTCAAGATCGGGGCATTAAGTCGATATCGCAATGGCTCGATGGTACACCGTTATATGAATGGGAGGGAAAAGTCAAGATGCGCTTGTTGATGACATTGATGTCGCGTGGAGAGGAGGACAACAAAGATTTGGGAACTAAACGCCATGACCAGATGCCCGACATAGGGTGCCAGACGCGAGGTAGTGCACGGCATCTGCGCATTTGACGTGTGGATGTTAATCGAGGTAGCGCTTATGATGGGCACTTTCGCCAGTGCAAAATAATTATTGCATTGCAGCGGCGGCATCTGCAAACGTTCCCACAAGAGGACCATCATCACTTTCCAGAGTTTTGATGCTAGCCGGACCTTTCTTGTGCAACTCGATGGTCTCATCTTCGGGGATCCAGTCGACTTTAATACCGGCAGGGCTTTCGCCTTGAGCATTGAGTTTTGAAACAAGATGTTGGTATCGAGCGAGTCGAGCCCCTTGGCCAGCGTAAGCAAAAGGAGTCGCGGCGCCGCGGTTGGCGTTATCCTGAGGGGCGATTTCGAAGATGTCGACCATGTTACTTTATCAAGAATCCAATTGTTAGTGAAAAGGCCGTAGTAATAAACCAGCAACGATGGCAAAGATAACCATACTTTGATGTTTTGGCTACAACTCGTTGAAGCGCCTCATTCTCACGTTGTGCCTCGATTGTATCGTTCTCTCCGGGAAGTGCCTGATCACCAAAGCTACCGTATTGCATGGCATTGGTATCGTCATAAAGGAGACGACTTTCCTCATCCTGAAATGCCCCATTATGTCAACATTTTTGCTTGAAGATGTGGGCTAGATAATAAGCACGTATAGCCCTTCTCGAGCCCCTAACAAGCGCTTAGCAACGTACCTCATCATAGGCATCGCTATCACGCCGTCCTAGGCATGATGCGCAAGCTCCCATAGTGATGTAATGTTTTGCCGACTTGATATCTATCAATGGTGCATAACAATAGCAATGTTGAACCGAAAGAGAAATCGTCTTCAAGTTTCTGAGGGCGCAGGAAACATAGCAACTGGAGGCGAGTAATCAAAGGAGTGTTATCGGGTCGGTCGTACGTCTAAGTCGGATCTCGTGACTTCGTGATGCGATGCTCTTGTCGTTAACAGTTGGATGTTGATCGCGACTGCTTCATCAAATTCCTTGTGGGTCTGAAGTGAATGTAGTGGTCGTGCATCGGGTAAACTCCGGACCGTGCGTACTACCAACCACTGACCTAATTTCTGGGGAATCGTCATACCAGCTGAAATGCATGGATGTATGGCTATCTAGGTAGATAGATTGTATTTGTCGACTTTGCTAATGCCATGAGCGAACAAAAGCTTGCAAAGTCAATTCTGAATCCATTGAAGGTGCTTGAAACCCTTCACGAGCTACTTACCTTAGTCATCTCGCCTCTCCCCCTTCAAAGACCTTCCCTTATGCGCGCCTCCCTTGACCATATCGCGCCCTCATTCACCTTGGCAAGGGGGCATTAAAGCAATTGATTGTACCTGCCTGCCCACTGGTAAGAAAAGTATTGAAGGGAAGCTGCCAATATCCGCCCTTTTCAACTTCCCTTCTCTTGCATCTCCTTCATTTTATTCACTGTCCCTCCTTACGCTTATCGACCCTTCCATTGCCAATAGACTGTCAGCAACCTGAAACCTCGATTGCCAATTCGCTCAACTGTCGCTCCGCCATAGTATTGATGTATTATAGCTTTTTCTATGATATTGCCCATTCTTCCAAGGGGCCCGATCCCTTCGTATTGTTATTATCCTTCAATATCGATATTGTCTCTTGTTGTTGAACTAGTCCGTCCTGTAGTTCCTGTCTCCTCCCTACAGCGCCCATATGTCCCAATATTCCCATCAAATAGCTTCATTTGAACCGTCAAGATACTACCACCTTAGGCGCATTTCTGTATTAACCTAAGGGTCTCCGACCGGCTATAAGACCAACATGATTCCAGCTCGTCCAACGTTCTCTCTTCCATTAGGAACAGCAACATCATTCGCTTTGTCTTCGATCTCTCCTCTGTCATCTGCAATTCTGAAGAGACACATTTCTTTATTTCTGAACCCACCTCCTGGTTTACATCATACACCAAGTAAAAGATGGTTCGCTCCGCTTCGTTGGCCATTCTGGCGTTTTCATCCTTAGCTCAAGCTCAATTTGACTGGCTCCGTGCTCGAGACACTCGCGAAGATTGCTGTCCTTGTCCGGCTCCTGGCGAAACTCAAGCATATGGTCATACTGTCACTGTCACCGTCACTGAACCCTACGGGCCAGGAAAGACTGTTACTATCAAAGATCCCGAAGCGGCCTACCATACTGTTACGATTACTGCACCTGGAAGTTATGAAACCGTTACAATTACCAACAATTACGACGCCCCCAACATCAAGACGGTTTATGTCAGTCAGGGTGTCAGGATTGACCCTCACATCGAAACTATCACTATTGAAAAGACCGTTACAAGCCCTGGAAAGACCATCACTGTGACCGAAAAAGATAGCGAGGAGCATGTTGTTACTAAGAAGCTCACCGTCTACCCCAACTCTCCCATACATACCGGAACCATTGATCCAAAGTATGAGACTGCTACTCTGACGGATGACGATGGAAATATCGTTACCAAAACCCTCGATTATGGCGATGATACTATCCACACAATCACAGTTGTCAAAGATGGCGAGAAGCAAACCTTGACCATCACAAAGGAATATGAAGCTGAGCACGTTCAGACGGTGACTCTTGACGACGGAGAAAAAAGAACTGTGACCGTCACCAAGAACAACCAAGACAAAATCATCAAAACTTTGACACTGGAAAATGGCGACAAACAGGTCTTGACTCTCACCGACAGCGATAAGGACAAAGTCGTCAAGACCGTAACTGTGGAAGATGGGTACAAGAATAAGGTCGTCAAGACCATCACTCTCGACGATTCGTATCAGCATGTCGTCACAAAAACCATCCAGGACGGAGATCAATACCATACTGTTATCGTCAAACCCGAGCCCACTCTCACAACTATCTCAGATGAGGATGGCCAGAAGGTCACCAAAGTCATCCAGGTTCCCTGTACCTATACCATCACCCCTGCCCCCCAGCCAACTGCAGCCGGTAGCGATGGTGTTGACGGCGATGATGACTGCGATACTTACACCCGAACTGTGACACGTGCGGGGGAGCTCGAGGTTGAAGTCATCGTCGTGGATCCCGAGACAGGCAAGGCGACTTGTAGGAGGAGGGATAACGGCCTCCCATGTCAGCAGCGCGACGACGATTACAACACCAACCTTCCCAATTACACCAAGATCTACGAAGGCGGTAACGACAAACCTGATGTTCCCAACTACACCAAGATTGTTGAAGGTGACGACGACAAGTCATCTCAGAGCAAAACCAGAGACAGTGATAGTCCTCAATACACGGAAGGCGCCAAGGGTTATGAGACTGGGTGTGATAATGCTCCGATCACCACTACTGTTAAGACTATCTACAACACCGTAGTTGTGACACTCGGCGCTCAGGATGAAGATGTGGTGTCTAGTACAGCTGAAGGGGGTCAGAGAAGGCCTCGTGCTCCCCTCTCTGTTCGATGGTGATTTTTTCACGAGGTAGATGGGTGAGGGAACAAGTATATAATAAGGCAGAGACGTGTGATGGTTGTTCTTATCGAAGGGAAAGATACCGGGTATACCCTCGAAAAGGAGTCGGCTTGTGTGCATTTAGACAAATATGTAATTAGTAATTTAGTAAGGATTCTTGTTTCTTTTAAATAAATACTACCGTCGTAGTACCTCTCATCACCATTTCGTTTCTGCTATACCGATATCTAAAACGTTCAAGGACAGCGCTGGCTTCAGCCATTGGTTATTCTTGAATAGTCGGATTAAGCTGAAGAGGTTTGTATTCCCAGGTCATGTCTCCGAAGCATTTCCTTCTTGTACTTTTCCAGGGCTTTGATCAACTCAGATGACCTAGAGCCAATCCTTATCATATTCAAGCCAGTCGAGCGCCCTTACGTATGAACCGTCATCCTAACTGCGGGAATGTATTCTAGCTGGACATTTATCGCCGCATCCGGATAGCATGTCTTCTTCACAGATGATGGGGTTCGGCTGATCAGTTCAGAAACACTTGACATGTGCTTGTTCTCGCAGCCTATTTTAGATTCTTGGGGTTCCCGCATTCCTCCCAAGCAATGCCCATTCCACCGCTTTACTCAATTTCATCGACGCTCTATCGAATATGTTCGAGCTTTTATTGAATGAAGAACTAGAGAGATTGATCTGGGCAGTTTGATAGATGACACCGACGTCACTCATTGCCAGTGCTTCATAGCTTCCCGAAGGCACGGGCACCATATACTCAAACAATTTCGTCGACATTCAAAATGTTTAAGGATTGATTGACCAAACTTTGAGTTTTCTCATGGCTTTCGTTTAAAACAAGTTTATCATTCCTCAAGTCAAAGACTACTGCTGGCTCTGATAAATAGGGACGACAGCTACTGGACTCTGACCTGGTACCACCCCTCACCATCATGAACTAGATCGGGCTTGTGTGCAACTGGGCAACAGCATCATCTCTACCATGAAGCATTCTCTGGACTATCTTTCTACTTCTGCCTATGCTTCAAACCTACATATCCTAATAGGCACGCGGATAGTAATATGCGGGATCCTCCTCATGATTACCATGGCAGCCATTCTCCTACAGAGAGATATGGTTGCTGACAAGCTCTCTGCTTTGGAAGCCCATCTCCCTGCTCTACACTCTGGTGCCGAGTTCGCATACCACACAAAACACCGCTTTTGGACGTCCCAAGATAACGAGGTCGCGGACTTGCGAAAATGGAAACGACCGAAGAAAGTCAGGAAAGTGATGGGCTTGGTTTTCTATGGAAGAAGACAATCAGTCTCGATTCTCGACTGCTACTTAAAGGTACAGCCATGTTTACCACGATTATCCGAACCTTATCTGATGATTTTTGTGATGAAAAGTAACACTGATGAGCCTCTAGAGAAATCTGGTCAAAAACGACGGTATGCTTCATGGGGTCATATTCGTCCAGCGTACAACCGACCACCTCGATCTCAAACTATTGGATGACTTGTTGAAGAGCGAGGATACATATGAGCGATGGACTGTCAACTCGACTTTCACAGATAACTTCGCGAACAGTTACGGTGATTCGTATGACCTGGTCGAAGACGATGTGTTATATGTCAAGATCGATGACGATATTGTAGGCGCGTTGTATCTGTGAAAGGCATGGGTGCTAATTATACTCAGGTGTTCGTTGAGGATAGCGTCATACCGTCTATCATTCAGAGAAAAGTGCAGCATCCCGAGTACTTTGTCGTTTCAGCCAATGTCGTCAACAACCCGCTCCTCAGCTGGGTTCATTGGAACCTAGGCGCCGTAAGACCGTATCTTCCCGAGATCAGTCACAATGAAAACTCTGAAAAGCTCACAATCGGCAATTGGAAGGGTTATGACTGGCGTGTCTCAGAGTTGCCGCCATGGACTGGCCCAGATAGGTTCAAGATCGAAGAGTGGGAGCCAAGCGAGATACCCCATCGCTGGCTACCAGTGTCACGTCCCGACGACCACATCCTCGACAAGACGCCCATTGAAAGGACAGAATACGATGCCCTAGGCCGGGGCTGGTTAGAGTGGAAGATCGGAGCGCAAGAACATTACAGCCTTTTCGAGAATCTTGAGATGGACGAAATGTATAGGTACAGGTTCGACACTTGGGATTTTCAATACCGGCGGATGGGCATTCAATTCATCGCCATGATGGGTGAGGATATCAATGCCGCCAAACCGATCGGGAGCGACGATGAGCAGCAGTTCTCCTGTGTCATGCCCCATAAACTCGGAAGACGTAAGTTAACCATGTTGTTCACTATGCAAATGACCGCTCGACACGCTGACACATGGATTAGATGCTGTTGCGGATGGTCGGGGTGTTGCTGCTCATTATAGCTTTGGAAACCAGCGAGCTGGTATCGACCAGACCGACATTCTGGCTCGATACCGAGCTTTTGCACGGGAGAATATTTGCTCAGGACGTATGCTATGGACACCAGATGATCGCTGATCAACAAAGGGCGAGCCAGGGATGAAGATGAATTTATATGACAAGAGATTTCACAACCATAATAACAAAACTAGTGAGGTTTCAAGTTGATCACATTGGTATAAATCGGTGCAAGTCAGAGTACCCTACTCCTTCAGATGTTCCATCATTAGCTATCCCTCTCATCCTACCTATCCATATTCACTTACTACCCAAACGCCGACAATCGAAAGCATGATATTCTCCAGAGTCGACCATGTTTTGGCACTTTCACGTTGATCATGACGGGCTAATTCTCTGATCGGACTACGATCATGATGTAGTAGCTGCCCGCCTAGCCTTGTCATCACTACTCTCCTTTTCTAGCAAACTTCCAAGGTGCTGCAGATCCTCTCGTGCTCGAGGATCCCTTTCGAAGATGCCCCTGACCACTTCCCATTCCTTGCGTGACATTTGAAAAGCTTGAGGGAGAATGAACTGAACTGTAGGTACGTTGATCAAGGAGCCGAGGACCTCCTGCGCAATGGCAGCACCAGCTTGCTGCGCCTGATATTTCTGTGCTTCCGACATTTGCCCGAGAGCTTGCGGTTGGCTAGCTACAGCTCTATTTTGATTCGGCGTGGCCGGTTGTGCCGGCGCTGGGGGTCGAGTATGGGGAGGCTGAGGAATTGGAACAGGTGTGATTGATTGTAAGTGACCTTGGGGAGGCGGTTGCTGGAAGGTTCCTTGTGGTGCCTGGGGCGTTGCAGGTGAGAACGCTGGCCCGGAAATAGATGCCGTTGAGTCGCTACGTTGCCCTGGGCCTGCAGGCGTCGGGCTTCCTTGTACACTGGCATCCTGCTGGCTTGTCGCCGCATCCTTGAGTTTCTTTAACTGCTCTGGGTCGTTACGGTACACAAAGACAGCCAGTAACATGGGTTCTGTGCGATGCTTGGGGATTTTGTTGTCCACCAGATTGAGCATGAACTCGGGATAGTTGTCATCACCAGGGGGTACAGGAACCAGATACGTATCCCGTACGTTTCCGACGACCTTATCACCGACAACCCCATACCGCTTCTTGCTCACAAAGTAGTCGATTAAGGCATTGAACTCTCCGAAAGATGCAGGGGACACGGGCGTGATGTTGACGACAATGATATCAGTGAAGCTGCTGTATCGCAGACTGCATAGATATTCGATGGCACTTTGTTCAGTGATACGCCCTGCTACTGACAATCGTTTGGGGATAAGCTTTGACCATGCGCCGACCGTAGAAAAGTCTGCGCCTCCAATGTGCTTGGCTGTAGCAGGAAAGTCTGCGATCGAGCTCATAGCTAATGATCCACGCCAGATAATATCAGGATCCTGCGTCTCTTCAGTCGGGGAGTACGGTGGTGAGTCATTATCCTCCTGAAGCATTCTATCCACGTCCGCATCTACGCCAGGGCCATTGGTCGAAACGGCCGGTGCCGATGGCCGGCGGTTGTGAGAAGCGGTGGGCGATTTCACGCTTGAAAAAACCTTGGTAATATCAAAATCGGGATGACTTGGCGAACGCTGTTCTTCTGGACTGTGTGCTGGCCGTGAAGCAAGATCAGGTGTATCCCCAGCAGGCTCATTTTTGATAGCTTGAGGTGCTGCCCGCCTCGACCCAGCTGTTGTAGGCGCCTCATCATTGTTCACAAATGACTCATCATCAATTACTTCCTCGCCCTTGTGAGTTCTACGCACACGGGGTCCAGTATCAGCGGTGTACAGGATTGACTGCTTCTCTGCCTTGGCCTTCATCTCAGCTGTCTGTCGTTGCATCTCAGTTGATGCCAACTGTTCAGATGTCATAACAGCAAGGGATGGAGGAGCAAGAGTGCGACCAACCAGGCTGTGGCAGAGCTCTGGATTATTCTTCAGGTTGAAGGTCAACGTCTTGATCTGTTGGTTGTATTCTTTCTGTCCTTTGGTCGCCGGGTGAGTGTCAAAGACGGCGCGCTCGATCTGCAGAGCTAGTGTTTCGGCTTTTGATTCTACGCTTTCGTCCTTTTCTAGACGAAGCTCTCCATTTCTCTGCATTGTCGTCAAGACATGGGTGATGGACTTAGTCAGGGCCTTGACAGGACCCGTCCTCGTGTTAGGAAGTTCCGAGGTTGATTTAGCTATATCCTCGGGGGGTGTATAGTCGACCGGGACAGGCACAGCTTCATTCTCTGAGACACGTCGTATCTTGGATGACTGCGAAAAGGATTGTCAGTATTGATATCACAGCAACGTTGGAAGGGCATGATGGCTAAGGATTTGATAGGGACAACATACCTTGCCGTCAGTATCGTGCGAATCTTCTCGCGCTTTTCTCTTCCCGGGCTTCGTAGTTGGTTCTTTCTTGTCCTTGGCAGTGTCGGGAGCTGGCGAAGGCTTCGACTTGCTCTTGTCCAGGTCGTCCTTGGTCTCGCTATGCCGTTTGCCTTTGCCCTTTCGGCCACCTCGCTTCTTCTTCCTCTCCGCCTCTTCTGCGTGGGCTTTCCGTCTAGCTTCCCAAGGCTTCTCTCCTTTGGCCATACCATCCAAGAGTTCCTTATGATCGTCCGGTCGGCATTGCTCGCACCAGTAGTGTTCAGGGATCTCGTCATCAAATGAGCTAACGCCAACACAGACATTGTGCTGCCATGCGCCGCAGGTTTCGCAGGCAATCCAAGCCTCGCCAGAATCCTCGTCCTGTTCTGTCGCTCCACAGACACATCGAATAATCTCGTCTTCAGGCTCCTCTTCCTGATCCTCCTCTAGTTCAGGCTCCTGGTCCTGGTCTTTACCTCCTTCCTGCTCCTGCTCTTGCTCCGCCTCCTTGGCCTTCTTTGTCTTCTTCGTCTGACGCTTCTTTGGGACTGTGGTCGGCTCGAGCTCATCGAAAGACTTGGTATGTTGGCCTTTGGTGGCCCGGACGGATCTTCGTGGTTCTGCTTCTCCTGGAGGACTGCTGTTAGTCGACTGTCTCGTTTGTCGCGCTTTGCCGGTGTCGCCTTGTTGGAGCGATAAACCCTCAGCAGGCTCGGAGGGCTTGGACGACCTGGCGGGTCGAGGTCGCTTACCGGACATAATGTGTAGCGGGAGTGCTAGGCACTTTCTAAGATTCTGACGTGTCTATCTGGCTCGAGTAGTATAGGCACCAGCAAGATGGCGCTTGGCGAAATATGAGTCTACTAAGGCGTGGGATGTACAGTTCCCTCAGACAAGCATTGACTATTACAAAGGCGACAACTAAAGTCACGACTATATCACAACAGAACCGGCTTCAACAGGTTGACGCGCAAATTGCCTGACCTCGCGCAAATGTTCTATTTGTCTTTACGTGAATCAAGACACAGGCTCAACGAAGTTGGCGCCGAGGTGACCGCGTCAAAACTGCTGCAACGCTGAGGAAGGTGACGTAGTCTCGAAAAGACAAGAGCTCAAAAGTTTATCGAAAGAGAGCAAGAAGGTTTGCAGTAGGTGTCGGCACAATTGCAATCGTAACTTGAATAAGGTAGGAGGATAAGGTGTGTCGCGTGCCGGTCAGTGCGTGGATGTGCAGAAAGTGGGTATTAAAGAGGAAGGCTGTGATGTGAGGTCCAGGCTTCGCGGAAGATCCTGGCACCTTATGTGACGGTGGCAGAGATCGAAGATGACGAGAGCTCGTCGTCCGTGAAGCTCAGTGATGAGGTTAGTGAGGATGGAAAGGGAAGAATTTTGAAATCCCAGGGTCAGTAGTGTGAAGGGGGGAGGAGCTTTGTCTTTGCGGGAATGCGGAGGTGGTGGAAAACTCTGGCATTAACAATCCACCAATTTGCTCCTGCTCTTTTTTCTTCAAGCTTCCAACTGTGGCAAGCAAGCCGTTTTCCCACCCAAGGTTTAAAATGCCTGAGCTACCTACCTAGGTACCTAGGCTGGTAGAGCTTTGCGTGTCTTATTAGTCAGCTATTTGAAAGCCTGGTTTATCAGGTTCTGTCACTTGGAAACAGTAGGCTGGATATACCCGATGTTTTCCCGTTTGCGCATAAAGGGTACAGTGCCACATCTGGTATCTGCTATGACACCTCAGGCATCAGTGATTTGGAGCTTGGTGTGGCTTTACAGCAAGCACAAGCAAGCCAGCCAGCTAACGCGGCGTGTAGCGTGCCTAGAGCTCCGTCACTGCTGCCCTGTAGTTGAATCGACGTAAACGAATCGAAGCAACCTCAACCTCAACATCTAAACACTGAGCTGCACTTCGGCACCGTGATCTCTCACTCCCACCAGCGAACTCGTTAACGTACCTGGAGTGTGGATCTCTTGTTCGTAGTTATTCTTTCGCTCTACCGGATTCGCCGCCATCATGTCTCGTCGCTACGATTCCCGAGTATGTCGACCCTTGCAGCTTCACTACTTAGGCTTCCCCATGAGGTTGCTGGAACTGACCAATTGATAGACAACCATCTTCTCACCGGAAGGTCGTCTTTACCAAGTCGAGTATGCTCTCGAGGCTATCTCACACGCCGGTACAGCCATCGGCATTCTAGCCAAGGATGGCATTGTCCTAGCCGCTGAACGAAAGGTTACCTCCAAGTTGTTGGAGCAAGACACCTCAGCTGAGAAGCTTTACATCCTAAATGAGTGCGTGACCAAGACGGAATCACCACTATCTCTGTATCGTGGTGGTCTCTTCCTTTCAGTATTGACTGCTTCTGACATTGTATCTTATAGCAACATGATCTGCGCCGTTGCAGGTATGACAGCCGATGCCAACATCCTCATTAACTACGCTCGACAAGCCGCCCAACGATACCTCCTTACCTATAACGAAGACATTCCCTGCGAGCAGCTCGTGCGCCGACTCTGTGATTTGAAGCAAGGTTACACTCAGCATGGTGGTCTGCGACCTTTTGGTGTTTCCTTCATCTACGCCGGTTGGGATCCTCGAAGACAATTTCAGCTCTACCTGAGCAACCCTTCTGGAAACTATGGTGGATGGAAGGCAACGAGCGCAGGAGCCAACAACGCGAGTGCACAGAGTTTGTTGAAACAGGATTACAAGGAGGACTGCACTCTTGAGGAAGCCTGCGGCATGGCCGTCAAGGTTCTGAGCAAAACCATGGACTCTACCAAGCTGAGCAGCGAGAAGAGTGAGTTACTATTTTTGCTGAACTTGTGTTGACTGATTGACTGACATGATGGATAGTTGAATTTGCGACCGTGGGACAGACTGAGGACGGCAAGATCTATCACCGCTTGTGGAGTGCTGACGAGATCACAGCATTGCTGAAGGAGCATGACCTGGCAAAGAATGAGGACAGTGAGGAAAAGTAGAAGAGGAATCATAGATTTACTTGATAGATGGGCAGTAACTGGACAGGACAAAGCCATCCTGTACCGCTTATGTAACAATAATATCACGAAATGACCAAAAATAATGTTCCACAGTTGCCTTATTGTACCTGAACAAGGAACATTCACCCAAGGGCAGCAATAAATCAACGCTATGTCTTTCTTCATACGAAATCGAGAGGGCCGGTGTGGCAAGCAGATCCAAGGGAAAATCATGATGATCTATGAACTATGTCTAGCATTATGAATCAGCGTTCTGCATCTCTCAACTGATCCATCTCGTACCCTACATTTACGCCCCTGGCAGCTTCTTCGTCCTCTATGACTCGCTGCCATCCCTGTTGATTCTCAACACCTGGTGGAGGGTGAGGTTTATCGCATTCTGTGCTGGACAACCTGGGCCAGTGGCGGCGATAACTCCAATAGGCAACAGTCATGCCAAGGGCAGAACCAACACAGACATCGTATACGTCATGACGGTAATCCTCACACCTTGAGATAGCAATCAAGGCAGCGCCGAGGAGTGGCATCATGCAGAGTAATGCCCGGCTCAGGTCTCGACCGCCAGCTGAGTAACGGAAGACATGGAGTTGGCCTGCAAGAAATAGGCTGAGGAAACCTAGGCCAGCAAAGGAGAATGAGGAGTGGCCCGAGGGGAATGAACGCCATCCATCCTGGAGCACGTGGCCATCGGGGGCGGTGCATACGTCGATATTAACAAGAGTGTTGGCTTGGGTGGTTGGCATGGGTTTACATCTGTCTAGCAGATCCGGACGAGGTCTGCCAACGGCATTTTTGATGACATCGGTGATGAAAGATGAGAGAACAATAGATATGAAGAAGGCAAGATAAGTTGCCTCATGTTTGGCAGCGGAGGATCGGGTTGTGACGTTGTAGACGATGAGAACACCAAGGGGGATAAGGACGGCATATACAATGCACATGACTATTTGATGTGTTAGTGATTGTTTGGACAAAGGCATGCATGAATGTGTTAGTGATTGTTTAGACAAAGGCATGCATGAATGTGTTGTCTTATGTGATGGTGAAAACTGAAGTTGTGGACATACAGACAGGAACACGTTCGTGTTCAGCATGAGGATAGGATATTCGTAGATCATTCACAAAGAACATGCGATGAAACGGGTTCACAAATACGAGGACCTAGAGATGTTTAAGTATCGTTGCTCATTGAGTCCGGCTTGGTGAGTGGATAAAAGATTACCATGAGCCACCCAAGCAACAGGACTAGGAAACCAACATAGTCCGGCGCATGCGTCGTCTGGGATTTTGTATTAGAGCGGGAACTGGCTTGTACATGGAAAGCTGACAAGAATACACAAACTCACCTTCCAATATCTCCTTAAGAATGCTATAGGGCCTCCTGATAGGGTGCTTGGACCCATGGTGGCTAGTAATGATATCGGAAGACAAATGACCAAGATGAATTCTGACGAGGTGGCCTTGAAACCGAGAGTATTGATTAGCAAGACTGAGAGCCTTGAATACCTAAATAGCAATGTCGTACAAGGAAGCTTGATGCGAAAGATGACAATGATTGTGAGTTTATGTGGGAAAGCAGATGTAGATTGTGAGAGATCAAGGGGATCTGATTCATGAGAAGGGGTCAAGAGTCTTGGAGTTGACAGCTCAGTCCAGAATACATTTGGGACAGGGGTACTACTTACCTAGGTAGGTAAGTAGGTAGGTACCTGTCTGCTAAGTCCTCCAGCACCGCTAGCAGTTTAGCAGGCTCAACCTGACCCTTCACATCTTAGTGCACATCATTCATAACGTTGGATTGGAAATACCTGAGATCGTCGAGGTATGTTATTGAGAGGACTTAAAAGTCGAACAAGGAGAAATTAACGTCGCAATAAGGAATACGTTCCAACCACGTCGAGAAGGGGGCAGCCGTTCGAACTTGAATCAGTAACTGCCCGGTTAGGTAGGTAGGTATAGGGTACCTCGATAGCTTCAGTAGCAGCTTTACTGGGCTTTCGAAAATAATTTACCAACGTCATCCTTTATTTAATATTCGCAGCTTTTCCACCTCTGGCTAGCAATAACACCACCAACATCCCAGCGAAACTTTGCAGCTGGCTGTTTCACCTGCATTTTGCGCAACTGTCGGAATGCTTTCATTCGTTTCAACTTAGCAGCCAGACGACCTAAATCCAGCAATCCGAATACTCGAGTTCAGGGCATCATCTTTCTAGTTTTGCGACGCGACCAGTTCAAACATGCTGAGATCTACACACAAGCCATCAGCTGCCACGCTGGCACCACTTCCTCCAGGATGGACCGAACATAAAGCACCGACAGGCCATACATACTATTACAATGCCGAGACAAAAGAATCCACGTACAGGCGCCCGGGAACTGAGCAGCCAGTTACCCAGCCTGCGGCTCTTCCTGCGTCAGGGTACCCTCCGTATGGCGCGATGCCATCTCTCGCCGACCCTAATATCGCAAACGCATATATGGCGCAGTTTAACCAAGGGAATCAGGGTGACCCGCGGCATTCTCAGAGAGGTCGTGGTGGAGGTCGAGGCGAACAACAACAACAAGGTCGACCACGTCCGCAACCTGTTGACAAACCAAGGAGGAAGGAGGTTATCCCAGGCTGCGAACCATGGATTTTGGTCTACACGAAATACTCGAGACGCTTTGTTTACAACCCTGTAAAGAATACAAGCTATTGGCGCATCCCAGAAAAGCTCATGCCCGCAATTCTTGAGATGGACAAAGCACGACTCCGACAGAAAGCTGCAGGAGCTGTCGAATCCAGCAACATAAAAGAACAGGATAAAGCTCAATCGGTGGCACCAGAATCCCACACACCTATTCCCCAGGCCGAGACCCAGAACGACGACGACAGCGAATATGAGGAGGTGGAGGTGACGGACGATGAGGGCGAAGGAGACGATGCGGATGGGCAACATCTCTCAAAACGGCAGAGAACAGAAGAGGTGGACGCCTATGAAGACCAAGTGGTAGAATNNTGCCGCCCAACTTCAAGCAATGGGAGAAGAATACGGCCTCGAACCGGGGGAATACGACGATGGCCATGCAGAGGACTGGCCAGAAGGCGCTGAGGGTAACCCCCTCTCCGAAGAGGATTCTAAATTCCTGTTCAAGGACCTACTAAATGACTTCAACATTAACCCCTACAGTCCCTGGGAGAAGCTATTGGAAGAGGGCAAAATCATCGATGATCTCCGTTATACAGCTCTGAGTACCACAAAAGCACGCCGAGAGTGTTGGGATGAGTGGTCGCGAGAGAAGATTGCAGAACTCAAAGAGCAGCGAGCAAAGCAGGAGAAGAAGGATCCGCGCATTGCTTACATGGCCTTTCTCCAAGAGAAGGCAACACCGAAGCTCTATTGGCCTGAGTTTAAACGCAAATATCGCAAGGAGCCTGTCATGAAAGACCTTGGCTTGACAGATAAAGATCGCGAAAAGGCTTACAGAGAGCATATCAACCGACTCAAAATGCCAGCTTCGAAGCTGAAATCCGACCTCACAGCCCTATTGAAAGCACAGCCCGTTCACCTACTCAACAACAAGTCTCTATCTACAGGTCTCCCGACCCCAGTCCTTGTTGACATCCGCTACATATCACTGGAGCCACAAGTTCGGGATCCTCTTGTCGAAGCATACGTCAATAGTCTTCCCCCACCGCCTGATGACATTGACGCGGCCAAAGATGACGAGGAGAAGAAGAAACAACGAGAGGCAAAGGAAAAGCGGGAGAGGGCGCTTGAGGAGAGGAACAAAACGGTTGAGGAGCAGAGGCGGAAGAGGGAACGGGATGTGGCAGCTAGTAAAGCGAGGTTACGAGAGGAAGAGAGGGAGCTGGAGATGGCGATGACGGTGGGCAAGCAAGGATTGCAGACCCAATTAGCAACCCTTCGAGGGGAAAAGGAGGATGCACAGGAAGCATCACCTACAAGAGAAACTACATAGTGACAAGAGTAGCATGTAATGACACGCATCGAAAATACATAATAGCAGGGCATTCCCCCCCCCAAGCCTAATTACAATCCATAAGTAAATGTCAGTTTTTTGTCCGCATATCGTTGGTCATTCAACCTCTCGTTTTCGATTTCCGTCTCCGTCATGGAATCCAGTGCTGTCCTTTTCCGCCTATTAACCGCCGCAAGCATGAACCTATACGAAGCATATCCGAAAAGGGCCAGCACGAGAAACCCAATCGTGACATAGAAGGGAATCCTATACTGGGGACTGAACCGCTGGCGATACAGCTGTGCACCGATGACACCGCCCAGATTGCCAAAGCCGTTCACGCCAAGAACAAGCGCTCGCTTACCAGGCTCGGGGGTGTTGCCGCTCAGCCAGGCTACTGTCAAAGGGGCCGAGACGTAGATACCTGAGAGAAGGATGCAGAGAGCGACATATTTTGCTGTCGCGGAAGTGAGGGTGACGGTGAGAATGAGGCCGAGGATGGCGATGACAATGCCGCCCATGATGTGATAGCCACGTTCTCTATAGTGGTCTGAGCTTAGGGCGAACATGTAGAGACCGAGGGCACCGCAGACAAAAGGAGGGACCGTCATCTGAAAGACTTGTCAGCGGACATTCTTGGAGTTTACGGCATGCATTGTAGACATACTAGGTTGGCCATTATAGATTCATAGCCGAGACCCTGAACAACGAGGGGGAGGAAGACCGAAAATGCACCACTGGGGACACTTGCACAAATGTTGAAGATGAGAACAGACCAGAGCTTCCAGTCTTTCGCTGTCTCGACAAAGTCTCTCCTCGTCAGCTTGTCCTTTTCGACGCCGTCCTCGCTATAGTCGTGCTTGACAAACGCTGCGCTATCTCTCTGTATACGTTCCACCGCAAATAGCCGTTCTTCGGGACGTAGAAACCAGGCAGACCCGGGACCGTCGGGAAGCCAAACCCAGGCCACGATAGCCAGGAAGCATGTCAAGGAACCCTCTATAATGAACAAATATTGCCAATTCTTGAGAGGTCCATCCTTGAGGTGGAATACGCCGTATGCTTGGTAGGTGTTTAGTATACATGTCTGATCGACACGGTTGACAGAACTGACCGATAGAGCCAGAAAAGGCACCTGCGACGGCATATTGCCCAAAGAACAAAGCGAGTCTTACGGCGAGGTCAAAGCGGGTATAGAAGAAGGACAGATACGCGACCGAAGTTGGATAGAAGCCGGCCTCGAACGCTCCGATAAGTAGACGGGTAACGATAAGACCCCCTGAATACACGGAGACGTGTCAGCAACCACGTACATATGGACTACCTTATACCCAACATGAAGCTATGGGCCACAAACCTCGGCCTTTAATGAAGGCTTGAGCGATAGTCACAATGCCCCATGAAAACTGTGAATAATGTTAATATGCTTTGCCCTGACGACGACGCGCGTCAGCTCTACCGGCATACCATCATGATGGATATCCAATGTCTTGCTCCTAGATATCGACCAACAGCGGCCGAGGCTGGCTGAAGGACAACGAACGTGACAAAGAATAGCGAAACGGCTTCGTTGAGGTCGTCTGGAAGGGCACCGATATCCCGCGTGAATCCTGTTTGTTTCAATCATATAAGCACTCAATATATTGGAAGAAGAGTTCTGTTAGCAAGTCAGTCTACCTTGAGTCTCTGCGTTACCGACGTTACCACGATCGAGACCGTTAAACAGATAGAGGAGGGACAGGAGAGGAAGGAGGGCAATGTCGAGTTTCCTATTGACTCTCTTGTTTCTGGTCGTGTCCAGTTTAGGGGAGCTGTCTTCTTGTGACTCTTGTCTGTTAGTTGGCTCGACAGTATCCCGGTTTTCCAGGATATCTGCTGTAGAATCCATCGTCGTTGTTCCTATCTCGAGAACATCAAAGTTGTAAGGTACTACACTGCGAGGCAGCTATTCCTTGTCGAGGATGGCGGCAGGCCCTTAAATCAAATCCTGATATGCCTGGCATCCATAACGACACACAGTGCATCCTCTTGTCGGTCGGCCTTGACCGAGCAGGACAGATGCCGCCTTTGGCCGGTGCCATACCTGAAAGAGAATGCACCGGGGAGTCAAGGACGGCGCGACTGGGCTAGGCCGCCGAGAAACAAGGGTGACAGTCAGAAGAGGAGTCGAATCAAGATGTTGGGGCCAGTCAGGTTGTAAACGAGAACCCTAGATTATGCAATGGTGTAGCCTAGCGCCACGATCAAGAACTGGATTGTAGGTTGCGTTCCACTCGAGGCTGGTTCCAGAGAGTGTATGGGCTGTCCGAGTTGTCGGGACGTGGCTTTTGCTGACGGGAGAGTAATTCGGGAATGTCGATCTTGTCAAAGCCGTTGGAGTGTCAGTCAGTCAAGCCGTAGACTAGGCCTAGTCACAGTCATATCAAAGACGGTAACGACGATGGCATGCAAAGACAAAGAGTAGACTTTGCCAGCAAGATCTACAGCGCTCCTCCCTTCTTTCTTGCCTGTCCCACTGGGACTACAATGTCCGTCAGTTTCAGATTCAACCTTTCCGTCGTGACCTTTGACCAAGAGGAGATGGTCCC
>JABGLY010000882.1:0-25882 GCA_013623525.1 Fusarium dimerum | reverse complement strand
GGGGATGAGGGATGAGGATAGGAAGATTTATTTTAAACGTGGCAAAGGAGAGGAAAGGATGAAGAGGATTCAGGAGGTTGCATGCGACTATTCTTAGGTGAAGTGAAGTGTTACTAAGTCAGTAAAATCGATAGTATTGGGCAAAGTGCATGACCTAAGAAAAGGGGGGGGAGTAAAGCAGAAACTCGTTGACAATGCCTCTCTAACTTGACCAGTCGCAGCGACAGATTGATTGTGGGTTGAAGTCTTGAAAGTGATGAGATCCTGGCCAATATAAATCGGGGGAATCACTGAAAAGGGTCCCCACGGTCAGTGGGTTAGTGTCACTTTCAGGGGTCTAGGGGAAGGTTAGGTTTGAATGAAGTGAAGTGCCCCTGAGCTTGGGGAGGTTGCCACTAGATTTTAGGTAACTCCGCTAGATTGGCAAACAGAATTGTGCACCGCGGACCGCGATTGGGTCAAGTGTGAAGAAGCAAGGATGAAGAAGTTTCATTGATATGGGATGGGAAAAGGGAATAGATAAGAGAAGAAAGGAAAAAAAAAAAGAGGATAGATGGCCCAGATTCCCCTTCATGTTCACGGATTTAACAGTGACGCAGATCATTCAACTTGCATGCCTTTGAAGATCACTTGTCCTAGGTAGGCTTCTATTCTGTAACTGTAATTGATGTCGTACACTTGAGGCGAACAGCTGGTGCCTCTGTTTCGTCAGCACCTCCAGAATCTTCCAAGTAGGTAGGTACCTGCCGTAAGAAAACCAGGAGGCGTATACTATTGTTGCCTGCCTCAATCATTCATGTCTTGATATCAATCCTATAGCATCCCCAACTCGCATCACGTCTTTTTATTCTCAGCTTCTCATTCTTACTTTTCTCTTCCTCGTTGGCATAAGTTATCAGTCAGGCTGTTTCCGGACATCTAATCCAAGCCTTGATCTACTACCCCTTTTGACGTAACCTCATTCCGCACCAAACTATAAACTACACCCGCAACAAAGAATCATATCCGGGTCAGCATCAACTGCAGTATAACGATGGATGTACACGTCCTAGTATACGACCTCTCGCGGGGTCTGGCCCGTCAGATGTCCATGGGCATACTTGGTTTTCAGCTTGATGCCATATACCATACATCAATCGAACTCAATGGTCGTGAATATGTCTACGACGGCGGTATAATCACTATTGCCCCTGGCTCATCACATCTTGGCAAGCCGATGGAAAGGATATTTCTGGGAAAGACGAACCTCCCACTGGATGTGATTGAGGAATTCATCGACTCCCTAAGACCCATTTTCACTCTAGAGGTATGACACCAAACTTCTTCCTTGCCGTTTGAAGTATCAAGGTTAACATTCTCATTCCAGGCATATGATCTCTTCCACCACAATTGCAACAACTTTTCAGATTCCTTTGCCAACTTTCTTCTTGGAAAAGGTATTCCGGAGCACATAGTCAAGATGCCACAAGCTGTACTTGACTCTCCCATGGGCCGCATGCTGTTACCCCAGCTGACTCAAGGAGTCAATGCTGGGAGACAGAATGGCTCAATTCTTGGACTCCAGCAAAGTGCCCAAAGCCCGGCTAAGCCAGCTTCTGCAAGCCATGCATCGACGGCTAATGTCAAGGATGTTTCGAGCGTCGCCGATTTTGATCGTCTGATGAACGATGCAAAATCGTCCTGTGCAGTAGTCTTCTTTACTTCGGCCACTTGTCCACCATGTAAACTGCTCTATCCGACATATGATGAGTTAGCACAAGAGGTTGGAGACAAGGCTACTCTGATCAAAGTCGACATTTCGCAGCCACAGGCCAATCAGATTGGAAGTCGGTATTCCATCAGTGCAACTCCAACTATCATCACCTTTTTGAAAGGTGAGCAGGAAAATCGTTGGTCAGGTGCTGACCCTGCTGCGTTACGAGGAAATGTTAAACTGCTAGTTCAAATGGCCTTTCCCCTCCATCCCCATGACAAGTTGCATCTACCTAGCTTCTCCAACGCTGATGCTCAGCCTGTGCTGTATAACAAGATTCCACCATTGGAGAAGCTGCTGGTCAAGATGGGCACAGAGGTGTCTGGTAGACCAGAGCTTCAGTCTCTCCGGCATTATCTTGAAGTCCGCGCCAAGGAGGGCCTCCCAGACGCTACCATCCCTGAGATGAATCAACTATCGGGCCTCGTTCGGGATCTGGTACCAACGCTCCCTTTCGAAGTTGTATTTACGATAGTCGATCTATTCAGATGTGCATTGTCGGATCCTAGGATCAGTGGATATTTTGCCGAGGAAAAGGGTCAGGTTACGGTTCGAACCGTGTTGGATCTGGTCAACGGCAAGCAGACAGATTGTCCCTATGCATTACGACTAGTCACTCTCCAGATGGCCTGCAACCTCTTCTCAACGCCTCTGTTCCCTGACGAGATCCTACAAGATGGAAGCCTCCGAGAAACCGTAACGCAGCTCATAGCATCAAGCTTCCTAGACGACAGTCACAATAATGTCAGGGTCGCAGCCTCTTCTCTCTTATTCAACCTCTCGCTGGCCAACCGCTCGGCGAGGAAAAAGGCAAAGCCGAGTCTGTCACCAGATGACGAGGTGGAACTGGCGGCGTCCATAGTTGAGGCCATTACCGTTGAAGAGACTTCAGCGGAGGCTCTGCAGGGTATGCTGCTTGCGTTGGGTCACCTAGTATACGGTACTCCACTCGACGGAGACCTTGCTGACCTTTTGCGAGCCTTGGGTGCGGAGGAAAGTATCCTTAACAAGAAGAAACAGTTTCCCAAGGAGAAGCTGATTGACGAGGTGGGATCCCGGCTATTGGGACAGGGGCTCAGAAAACCATGATGCAACTGTGGTTATGATTGATGCATTTTTAGTGAATTACTGTTAGTGGTGGATAAAGGTAGTTTTAGTTTTATATGGTTTGTATAAAAGGGGGAAACTCATGTTTTGTTAGATATCTTTAGACCCGGCAGGGGCACGATTGAGGCTTGCCGAGCAGCGACTCTTTGAGAATAATTGCATAAAAGTATACACACTCAGAATACCTAATATGAACCCCCCTTTTCTGGTCTTGCTTTGCTACTAGCAATGCTCAGCTGCTCTTTTATTGTAAAATCAAGTGCAGTGTAATCCGTCACAACACTAATCATGTCAAATCCTTGCGCAGCGAAGGTATTGGCTTGTTCACCACCCGTCGAGTAAATACCACACTTTTTACCAGCCTTTCTGCATGCTTGCAGAATACGAGCTATAGCTTCGTTAAGTTGGGCAGCTACCTTGCCGTTCAAAATCGGGTAGCCGATGTTATTGCCTATGTTGTTTTGATTAGTATGTCTGAAATAAAATGGTGGATACACTTGGTAGAGTTGTACCGAGATCGAAGGGTCCGATGAACAGAACATCTAGTCCGTCAACTGCGGCTATTTCGTCAACGACCTCGAGAGCCTCTTTTGTTTCAATCTGGACGATGGTCAAGAGCGCATCATTGGCTTGCTCGAGATATTCCGTGAATGTCGGGGTGGGAGTGAACCTCTCAGGGGCCAGAGGAGAACCGAAGCCTCTTATGCCCCGAGGTGGAAATTTGGCAGCTTGAACGATGGCTTTGACTTGTTCAACTGTTCGTACTAACGGGACAATAATCTAGGATAGATAAGTATGATGGGTTAGGTGAATGTCGGGCTATGTTGACTTACACCGTGAGCACCGCTATCTAACGCCCCTGGTACTTGTCAACATTTCATATACTTCGCCATACAGATTAGGACTTACTCTTTATCATCCATCCCTGCATGTCAGGAATCCTAACAATGGGGGAGACGCCAGCTGCTGCAATCGCGGGTACGGCATCATGCATTGCACTATCTATGACGACGATGAGGATGAATAAGTCTGGACTTATCGGCCTGACATACCGTCTATGTTTCCATGCTCGCAATCTACCAGAACCCAATCAACGCCAGACTTTGCAAGTAGACGAGAAACATTAGCTCCTGGTATCATCTGCCATGCTCCGAAGGATTGCTGTCCTTGAAGGAGGGTTTTTTGAAGTTTGTTGGAAGCCTGCATGCTAGCGGCCATACTCTGTGTAGTAAGGATGGGTATTTTGTTCTTTTTCCAACTGATCTGCTCGGGGTATTGTGTTAACGACAGGGTAGAAGGAGAGAGATTTCATATATGTTTTATTGACTGAGGGGTTATTGTGAAGCCTTTCCAGGATGGGTCATGATGACTGCGGAGAAGAGACGGATAATACCATCTCAGCGGCATTCCTACAATAGTTAGTTTGGGAAGATCATCTGTTGACTTGTAGGGTAAACTGCAGAGAAGAATGTCTTTGAGTGATAACAGCTTAACTACGAAAGATTACTGCCGCCGGTAGTCATATTTACCTATATGATACCAGTTACTAAATTATTTCACTGTTCACGTCCAAACCATAAGAGTGAAGGTATCAAAGCTCCTTACTACATCTGCTCGATATCTAGCCCAACACTCACGGGCTACTTGAGTGTATCGAGAACACAGTGCAGACACAGTACTCAATCATCTAGAGTATCAAGCCCCGTTGGCTCAGTGGTAAAGCGTATCACTAGTAATGATAAGATCACTGGTTCGATTCCAGTACGGGGCATTCTAGAGATTTATCTTTTTTTATCATTGCTGATTGTGCTGATATTGATTATCATATTGGTCAGTTTTATGTAGATATAGGAATGATTAATAAGGGAGTTTCAACAGAGTCTGCTCTTCTCCTTTTCTTTTGCTTCTAGATTGCCACGCACAAGTATCTACTAATATGCGGCATGACATGCCCGGCCAAAGTAAGAATTCCATCGAATGCATTTTTCAAATTCTCAGAACACCGTTTCCCACTTATAACTCCAAGTTCTATCATTTCAAAGTCATCAACTCATGGGTCTTGATCTCAATAGATGCTTATAGAACCTGCATAACATCACGTGGTCATGCACAACCATGAACACAAACCGTCATGGAACCCCACACCAGCAGTTATGCATTGGTCTAGTCCAATGGAGGCTTAGCGTCGACATCGACATCACCTCGAGCGACGGCAGGACCCAAGGCTAATGTGACATTGATACATCTTGTTGCCTCCAACCTTGAGCGCCTGCCTCTTCAACAACACAACCTCTCGATTCTTGATTGTTGGCCATCGAACACGCCAGCTCGGGATCTCGCCACGACTCTCAATTTTTGGCGAAATAAAGCCAGCTTCATCACCACAGAGAACCACACCTTGACCGCTTGCGACCACGCCTTGACGAATAGGCGATACTGCGACCGTCACGTATCGTGTGCCCAAGATAACGTCATTTGAGCAACAATCTACCCACGCAGAATTCTCCTACAATGTCTTCGAGAAAGAAGGTCCTTCTCAAGGTGCGGATCATGGAGAATTATACTATATTATCGGAATTATGACGCTGATGCGATGGAAAAAATAGGTTATCATCCTTGGTGATAGCGGTGTCGGCAAAACGAGCTTGATGAACCAATATGTACGCAAATTTCACACGGACACGACGACAGACTTTTCATACAGACGATACTAATGGCCATGCCGTATCTCAGGTCAACAAAAAGTTCAGCGCAAGCTACAAGGCCACTATCGGAGCTGATTTTTTGACCCGTGAGGTCCTTGTCGATGATCGACAGGTTACTATGCAGGTAGGACATGTTGAGTCTCGGTGAACCGAAAAAGATGTTTTCTTTATTGTTTTTTTTACTAACGGCGCAGTAGCTCTGGGATACGGCCGGTCAAGAACGTTTCCAATCTCTGGGTGTCGCCTTCTACCGTGGTGCCGACTGCTGTGTTCTAGTGTATGATGTCAACAACGCCAAGAGTTTCGAGGCTTTGGACAGCTGGAGAGACGAGTTCCTGATCCAGGCTTCTCCCCGGGATCCTCAAAACTTCCCTTTTGTAAGCGGATTGACAAGAATAGGGGTGGCATATGATTTACTGACGTCGGTCTAGGTTGTTCTGGGAAACAAGATCGATGTTGAGGAGAGCAAGCGAGTGGTATGTTTATATGATCCTTAGCTTATCAGATATTCTTCTAACTCTTGTGCAGATTTCTAACAAGAGAGCCATGACCTTTTGTCAGTCAAAGGGAGATATTCCTTACTTTGAGACCAGTGCCAAGGAAGCCATCAACATTGACCAGGCCTTCGAAGGTAAGTGTTGGAGGTGTTGAGGAGTCGATCCTATTCAGTTTCTCTAACTTGTTGACAGTGATTGCTCGAAATGCTCTTGCTCAAGAGGAGTCTGAAGAGTTCAGCGGCGACTTTGATGATCCGATTAACATCCACATCGAGAATGATCGCGACGGTTGTGCTTGCTAAAGTGCTAGGCAGTAGAAGATGGGAGGTTCATTCGGAGAGATGACTGAGTTGGATCTGCGGATGCTGGCGACGGAGTAGAAATCTCTGTCAAGACGGGATGGTAGGAGGGCGCTTTTCTTTTTCTCATGATCGTTTTGTCGCATAATTATTACCATTGCCTGGATGTAGCATACTGGAAGAGATGTGTGCATTTATATCATGTTCTGAACGCTGCGTTTTTTTTCTTCTTCCTTTCTCGTTTCGTTTTGTTTCCTGGTAGGGTGTGCTTAGAACATGTTTGTGCCTGTTTCCACCACTGAAGTGATGGGTACGGTTGGTTAATGCTTGACTGTTGTTCATGTAGTAAGTGAATGCGTGACTGAGAGAACACGAGATTCATTAGTGAAGCTGATATCGCCCTGAATCAACTTGACTTATGTTTGGCCTGTCATCTTGCTACTGCTTACACTTAGCTAGCTCTTTGATTTCTTTGGAACTTATCTTGACACAGCCTATCTCCTCATGTAGACTGCAATATTATAATTGCTATCCCAAGTATAATAATTGCTCGGCAGTAGGTACCTCGGACTCATATCGTCCGTCCTCTGTGTCACCCACCACCGTCGAAGTGGTGACAGAGAAGACGCTTCGGCAAACTCATAGATGCACATGCTCTTGGTACCGAGCTCAGCTTCTTCAAGCTATGAACCTAGTCCTTGCCAGTCCCTCGTTCTTCATCCAGAATCATACGTTCTGTCAAAGCCCTCTCTTGTTCTTTTATAGTAGTACAAGGTACATCCGCGCCAAGTCCGTCCTCCTTCGGCTCATTCGGTTTTTAGATCGCCCCCCACCCTCTCTCCTCTGTACCTTCCCCCTGCTACGGGATCCAACTTCCCGAGGCTGGCGTTTTCCCTCTGGAGCTGTAGTACAGTACAGTACAGTTAACCACCCAACTGTAAAACTACCCCAGATTCCCTCCCCCACTTTTAAGCTGACGCAGTGAAATGCTTCAACCAGAAGTTGTAGTTTTTAGTAAAACGAGCCTCGGCTTCTCAATGGGTCCATCATTCGACAATGTGCGGAGAAGTTGGAGCTGGTTGGTCAAAGGGGCATAGTGTACAAGATGGAAAGCTGGGGTTGATAAGGTAGAATACCCGATATTTTCTGTTTAAGTAGATCAAGGGGGTTCATTTCTATCCTACAATTCTCATTCTTGCATCATCTCCCATCCTCATCCTGTCTGTTCATGGTATTTTGTACAATTCGACGATAATTCATCTTTTTCCTTCTTTTCTTTCCCCACCCTTCACAGCAGGTCTCTTTTCACCTTACGTTACGCGTCTCTCGTGATTCATCATGTCTGCCAGGATTCCAGCTATTGTATGTCATTTTCTCTCCATCCAAGTCATGAAGACAGGCATCCATAATAGAGACTAACTATTATAATTAAAGGCTGCACCTTGGGTGAGCGATGCTGCCAAGGAGCAACTTGACCTTGTCGCCAAGTTCGTCCAGGAAGAATGTATCCCGTACGTTTCACAGCTTTCGCAGCATGCTCCATCATGACCTAACAAAAAAAAAACATAGAGCCGATCCCGTTGCCCAGGCCTTGACAGGTGAGGGTGATGCTCGATGGGAGTCTCACCCCCAGATTATCGAGGACCTCAAGAACAAAGCCCGCAAGCTTGGTCTTTGGAACATGTTCCTCCCCAAGGGCCACTACAAGGAGTCTCCCGGCTGGACCAACCTTGAGTACGGTCTCATGGCCGAATGGCTTGGACGCTCATCTGTCGCCTCCGAAGCCTGTAACTGCGCCGCTCCCGATACCGGCAACATGGAAGTGCTGGCCAAGTATGGCAACGACGCCCAGAAGAAGCAGTGGTTGGTCCCCTTGATGGAGGGCAAGATCCGATCTGCCTTTCTCATGACAGAACCTGCTGTTGCTTCTTCCGATGCTACCAACATTGAACTGGACATTCGCCGAGAGGGTGACGAGTATGTCCTCAACGGTCAAAAGTGGTGGTCAAGCGGTGCTGGTGACCCCAGATGCTCCATCTACATTGTCATGGGCAAGACAGACCCCAACAACAAGGACCCGTATCGTCAGCAGTCGGTTGTTCTTGTACCTGCCAACACCCCCGGTATCAAGATCAACCGCATGCTCAAGGTCTACGGCTTTGACGATGCGCCTCACGGTCACGGCCACCTAACTTTTGAGAACGTCCGGGTTCCCATTACAAATATGGTTCTTGGCGAAGGTCGTGGTTTTGAGATCATCCAGGGTCGTCTGGGACCCGGTCGCATTCACCACGCCATGCGTACCATTGGTGCTGTAAGTGGCAATCCCCAATTAGTATACATCATTTGCTCACACATCACGTAGGCTGAGCGTGCTCTCGATTGGATGCTGCTCCGTGTCAATGACCAGTCCAAGAAGCCCTTTGGCAAACTCCTACGCGAGCACGGCGTCATCATTGAATGGATCGCCAAATCTCGCCTCGAGATTGACGCTGCCCGTCTCGTCGTTCTTAACGCCGCCATCAAGATGGACCAGTTCGGAGCCAAAAAGGCTCTCAAGGAGATCGCCCAAGCCAAGGTCCTCGTCCCTCAGATGGCTCTCACTGTTATCGACCGCGCCATCCAGGCTTTCGGTGGAGCTGGTGTCTCCCAGGATACACCTCTTGCCTATATGTGGGCGGGTATTCGAACACTTCGAATGGCTGACGGTCCGGATGAGGTGCATCTTCAGCAGATGGGCCGCAACGAGAACAAGCGTGCTCCTGAAGTGACGGAAACGATCCTGAGGCAGAGAGCCAAGTCTGATGAGTTGTTCAAGCAGTTTGGCGTGTCGAGGAGTGAGCCTGGTGCGCGTATACAGCATGCTTCAAAGCCTAAGCTGTAAAAGTGAGGGGGGATTTGATTGCTTTTAGTCAGGCGAAAGATCATTTGCCAACATATAGCCATGGGCAGTTGCCCTTCATTACTCGAAGAAATGTTATCTGCAGTATAAATCTTGAAACATATCCACTACTTCACTTCAGAGTGACTGGGTATCGCGTAGATCGATTGGCTAGTACCGGCGGTCTTTGAATATATACTAATGACTCAGAGCCAATGATCCATGTGGAATAACTCAGGCATGACAGAGCATTGTCGTGCCGTGTGCATTGCCGTGGAGATGATGCGTTGTTCAGTCTGTCGATATCATGAGAGAGGAAAAAGCGAGTCAAGCAAATATGGAACTAATAACCCCCCCTTGGCAGTACAGAAACTCACAGTATCCTCCAGTGCACTGAGTGCAGTACCAGCATTTCAACCCTTGAGCATGCCATTAATCACGGTGACGCACTGAATACCACTAAAACATTCCAATATCCCCTGTAAAAAAAGAGAAACTTGCAAGGGGCCCCGGAATTTACCAGGTTGGGCCTACCCTCTTTAAGTTCTTGCAAAGAGGTAGCTGCCCCCCGTTGCCCCGTCGACGAGACCCTCCCTGTTGACTTTGCCTGGACCATGGTTTTTTCTTCTTCTCAGTCTTAATCCTCTTTAATGAAGTTGTGCACGCCCTTCAGCCATAAACTTGCCCATTGCTCCGTTAAAAAGTTCACTTCTAATCTTCCTCTTAACAGAAAAAAAGTCTTTGTTTACTCCCCCCAGGCTTCATCTTTGAGAAAATCAATTCAAGATTTATTTCAACCAAAAGCACCAACAACTTCTACATTCACCATCCGAAATCATGTCGAACAAGGTCCTCGCCAACAAGGACGTCAACGCTGCCATGCCAGAGCAGAGTGCTGCAGCCAAGGACGTCAAGAGCATGGAGTACCATCGCCAGGTTTTCCAGTCCAAGATTGCAGAGGACGATGCGTAAGTCTTCTTGGAAAGATCTCATACGGGGATGGTTACTGATAACGATGTAGTGCCAACAAGTACATCTCCCCATCTGACAACATCATGAGTCCTTGCACTGCAAAGATCAATGCCCTGCGCAACAAGCACGCCAGCAAGTATGTTCTCCTCCCTTCCGCTACTCAAAATATGTCAACTAACGTCTATATCAGAGCCAAGCCAAAGTCGTTGTTCGCTCAAGCGAGTGCTAAGAAACTCCAAGCCGACAATCCTTTCGGCGCAACCAACGCACCGGCCAAAGCTTTCCAGCTGTAACCTTCCACAACCAAACATGTTACGAATTTCTCTTCTCTTATCGATCGGTCCTCTTCATCACCCTATATGGGCACGTTCATGTTTTCACCAGGTGGTTGGCTCTCGTTGTTTTTCTAGAGGAAAGGGGTTGCCTTGAATCCATGGCCGGAGACTGGCTGGATTTTAAGTCGGCAACCCTGGGCGTTTATGGTCTACAAGTCTTTTCTCTTCGTTTTCACGGTTATTGTGCAGGATATGGGAAACAACACACCATGGTTTTGTAATGATATGTTATGATGGTTGGATTAGGGCTTCCTCAAGGATGGCATGTTATGATATGACCTTTTACATTTACTCACCGCATGCGCCAACCGTGAACATCATCTTGACTTATGCTCTACAATTGAGTAACATGTACTTGATGAGAGTTGAATCATATACTTTTCTCTAGGCTTTCCAAGCACTAACAATGTACACAACATCCTCATCAGCGACCAAATGCCCCAAGCCTACTCTTTGGGGTACATGTCTGGCACTAGCTCCCCATACAAGCGCATACTTGAACGTATCCTTGAGAGTGCGATGGATGCGATCACATACATCTTCGATAGTGCTGTTGCTTCGCACAATCAGGGCTTCATCAAAAGATGGCTCTTCACCCTTTCTCTTGGTGTAAATGCGGATCAACTTTAGCTCCTCCCAACATCGGTCCACCACGTCGTTGATGCCCAGATCGAGCTCGCAACTCATGACAACGGTTTGAGGTTCGCGCGCCAGCTTGTCGAGGAAGTCGAGGGAGACGCTATCGATCTTGTTGTACACGTAGAGACACTTGATGTACTTGCGGTGATCCTTCATAATCACATCGATAAAGTCGTCGACGGTGGCGTTTTCATCTCGGACAAGAACTTCGCAGTTAAGAATCTTGTAGTCGCGGAGAATGTTGTATAGCATCTTTTCATCGAGCTTCTTAGGGGGTGACTGGAACGTGATCTTCATGCCACCGGCCTTCTTAACTTTCAGGTAGATATTTCTAGATATGCAAAGTCAGCTGTGCTGTTGAAAACAGTAAGTTTCTTTCTGCAGCACTTACGGTGGTTCTCTGTTCAGACGAATGCCAACAGCTTCCAGTTCAGCCTCTAGCAAAGCTCTCTGCTCAGCTCTCTTGGTAGCATCCAGGACCATGAGAATCAAATCACTCGTCTTGGCCGCTGAGATAACCTGTCTTCCACGACCCTTTCCTTCAGCGGCACCTTCAATGATACCGGGAAGATCGAGAAGCTGGATCTCGGCGCCCCCGTACTCGAGAACACCAGGAATGGCTGTGAGTGTGGTGAAGGCATACGATGCGACCTCGGATCTTGTCTTTGTGACTTTTGACAGGAAGGTCGACTTTCCTACCGAGGGAAAGCCTACGAGGGATATTCGTGCATCGCCGCTTTTGCTAACGTCGAAGCCTGAGCCACCACCACCTCCGGCTCCTGGGCCGGGTTCCAATAGTTGTGCGCGTAGGCGAGCAAGTTTTCTAAATAAATTAACAACCGTACTAACTCGATATAATGATAGAGAACCGAAACTGTGCTGAGAGACTGCGCATATATCAAGGGAGCGACGTACCCTTTTAGCAGGCCCAAGTGATATTCTTGAAACGTTCGGGTTAACTGATGCAAGGTGACATCTTTGGGAAGCTCAGCACGTACCAGTAGCCTTGTTTTCTATCTAATGTTAGCAAACTGAACATATACATTCGAAAAATGAGTTGCAATCGTGAGAAATAAACCGAGATATGTCTTTATGCCGACGAAAGCGAGCGAGCTGAAAGGCTACTCCCCATGAGAATTCTTCCATGTAGTTCTCATGTCTCACATTCCTTGCTCATCGACTTGTACCAGACAAAGAACAATGCTTAGGAAACAGCAGGAAACGGAATGCTCATATTAGAAGCCAGAGACACTCACTTTGGGTCCTCTTCATTTCATCCTCAATCCTGTCATTACCATCAGTTAATGAATGCCCCGCCATTGCCTCTCAACTCGAAGAACAACTGACTCCTTAATCTTTTCTGTAATGTTGACCATCTTGTCGTTAGTTTGAGACGCCTGTCGCGTCCCGGGACAAGATATTAGAGGAAGGATTCGGTATATAAATGTCGTGAATACGAATGATCCAAGTCTTTAGGATAATTGTTCAGAGTCCAATGTACTGAAGGTGGGGGGTGGTTGAGAGACCTGACGAAAATGCGGCAGAATTCGCCCGTCTAAAGCTCCACTCCTACAGGCAGCATACCTTCACCGCCTTCCTTTTCTAGATCATCAAAAGTTATCCCAGTCTTCATAACTTTTGCAGCCTTGCATCATCGCGCGCCTGTTCCAAAATCATCATCGCGTTGCCATCATTCCTTTTCTTTCTTACTTCCTACATATCAAAACACCATGGCGGACGTAGCAGAACAATCAGAACAGACCGTTTTGGCGCCGGCCGTCGAGCAAACCGAACAAGACATGGCTCTCACCACCACAAACACCGACGTCGCGGCTCCGACAGGCAAGAAAGTTGTCAAGAAAGTCATTCGCAGGAAGAAGCGACCTGCGCGCGTTCAAATGGACCCCGATACAGTCACATCCGAACCTCCCCCTCAGACTGGTACTATCTTCAACATCTGGTACAATAAGTGGTCCGGCGGCGATCGAGAAGACAAGTATCTTTCACAAACAAAATCCAAGGGGCGTTGCAACATCGCTAGGGACAGCGGCTACACAAAGGCCGATTCTATGACCGGGAGCTATTTCTGCATTCACTTTGCTCGTGGCCTATGTACCAGAGGTCAGGATTGCGACAAGCTGCACCGATTGCCTACTACCTTCGATCTCTTCAACCCCAATGTTGACTGCTTCGGACGCGACAAGTTCTCAGATTACCGAGATGATATGGGTGGTGTTGGAAGTTTCATGCGACAGAACAGAACCGTATATGTAGGAAGGATACATGTTACGGATGATATCGAGGAGATTGTCGCCAGACATTTTGCTGAATGGGGTCAAATCGAGCGCAGTAAGTATTATGAGATTATCCTACCAACACAATGCGATGCTAACTTTGGGAAGTTCGTGTCCTCAACACTAGGGGTGTCGCGTTCATCACATATACCAACGAAGCCAACGCCGAATTCGCAAAGGAGGCCATGGCGCATCAATCGCTCGATCACGACGAGGTTCTCAACGTCAGATGGGCCACAGCCGATCCCAACCCAATGGCCCAGGCTCGAGAAGCTCGACGAATTGAAGAGCAAGCCGCTGAGGCTATCCGAAGAGCGCTCCCTGCTGAATTTGTGGCCGAGATTGAAGGAAAGGACCCAGAGGCGAGGAAGAGGAGAAAGATCGAGAGTAGCTATGGTCTAGATGGATACGAGGCCCCCGATGAGGTGCATTTTGCCCGAGGAGCCAATGCGGTAAACCCATTGGGTAGAGAGGGCTTCCAGGTTGAGTACCAGGAGCGCCCGATGATTGAGAATGGAGAGTCAAATGAGCCGGTTGCGCAGCCGGAACAGCAGCAGCAGCAAGAACAACAACAACAGCCTCAGCAAGAGACTGGAGGTATCTTCTCGGGCAGTACGCTAGCTGCTCTGAACAAGGCCAAGGTGTCGGTAGCCTCAAAACCCAAGTCAACAGCTTCGGCGGGTCCTCTGGTGGCATATGACAGCGACAGCGACGATGAATAGTGTAGCATGGCGTTTGATTTCTCCCCTTAAATACTAGAGATAGCTTTTATGTACAAGATGTAATGATACCACCCAAAAGCAGCACAGATCAGCTGTTAAAGATTCTCGAATACAGCACTTCGTGTCTCCCTATCCACAGATCCATCACTGGTACCGTCTGTCCTGCCTCCTCAACTCGCGTTGTCCATTCTCTATCAATCATGTCGTCGATCATTGTTTGAACCTGCTGTCCTGCCAATACTTTCTGCGCCTGGTACGGTCCAAACACGCTTGCTCGTACTGCTGCCGAGATAAGCGCCTTCACGTGGCTCAGCATAAACACGTATGCTGTCTGTCTCAAGTCCAACCCCACGATCGCACAGATGGCACCAAACAAGGGAGCTAGATGAGCTGACACGAGAGGGACATCTTGTTTACTCTCATTTCTCAAAAGCGTCGCGAAATCCCGCAACGTCTCTGCATCCTCGGCCGGCCTGCTCGACCGAAAAGACCTCTCCCAGATCCCCAATAGAGCACGACCCTGCGCAACACTAGCGCGACGACCAACCGTACACACAATAGCGGCGTCTAGCTGATCATCCAAAGAAGCGAGTTCACGTGGATCGCGATGCGCCGCGAGGACAAAGGGTAGAGTCGTCGCTGCGAAAGATGATAAAGACGATGAGAGGAATGAGGAGAAGGAGGCAGCTCGGCGGGGAACATGGGCGAGATAGGATTCAAGACCGCTGCTGAAAGCGAAGGAACCAAGAGGCAGAGCTGAATCGGAAAGGAGAAGGAGAAAATGTGTTGATGGAGCGAGATGGTGAGCTAGATGAGTCGTTAATAGAGACACACTGGTTTTGATGAGCGACTTACTTACATGGTAGTGCTGAACCCCGACTAAGCTTCTCTTTAGCAAGGCGTAAGCGATGCTCTAAGCATGCTATTTCATTTTCTATATCTCTGACAGCATCTGCCGGCAACTGTTGTGAAGCCATTTCATTCACAAGTACTGAAGGCGTTGAGTGAAGGACAAAAAGATAAGGTATCAAAAGAGCCACTCGAGATTCAAATAATTCATATACTTAAAAACGGGCCAAGAACACCATGCCAATACAACCAAATTCGACAAAACCAATATTCAACAAAAAAAAACCTCAAGAGGTATACACAATTACCAGCAAGCCGGTTTGTTCTCTTTCGTTTTCCACAAATATGTACAATAGTAATGGAAGTCAGTCTCACGGACGAACATTCTCCTTGTCGTATCCTTTCCTCTTTGTCCCTCGCTTCTTCTCCGCCATACGTTGCTCAATCCGCGCGATGGCTGCTGCTCTTCTTGCCGGCGGGAGGATGCTCTTGGAATTCGTCGCGATGGATTCGTTATTGTTCTGATCTGGCCCACCTAGACGCGCGAATCGATCTTGTAATAGGTCAACATCTGCTTCACCGGTCTCTTCTGTTGCCGACTGTTTTGACCGGGCGATGGACTTGGCGAGAGCTGGCAAGTCAGGGGCTTCAATATTTTTGAAATTGGGCCCATGAGGCGTAGCACCTCCGTTTTCGATTCGCTTTGTCAGCTCCTCACCTAGATACGCTCTATTTCTTGGTGATCGTGGAACAAACGGCTGCCACTTAGGCCTGCCCAGGTTTGGCTTGTCGGTAAAAGCTGATGCAGGCTTAGAAGATGGAGCCTCAGACTGGGTGTGACTGGGTAGAGCGTCCTCGTGAAACTTCTGCCGTAGTGATGGAATATTCTTATCCACGTTTCTCAGACCAGCCGTGTCGCCATTGAGGTCCTCCTGATCAAAGCTTCTACGAGCAAGACTACCAGCACGTTGATTGATATCATCTCGCTCCTTGTCTCGACGTCCTAGACGTCCCTCAAACGACGGTCCTGTATCTGCAGAGACATGCCAACTCTTCGGTCGTGATGCCGGCTCTTGGTCTCCGCTCTTGAGACTTCTGACCTCTTTCTTCAACTCTGCAATCTTGTTATGCGCCCGCTCAAGCACGCCCTTTGTGTCCTCCTCATGAGCCTGCACTTCCTGACGATATGCATCAAACTCTTGTTTGAGCTGGCGCAACTCCTCGTCCTTTTGCTTTATCTCTTCTTGGGCTTTGCGGAGCTGAACCCGCAGGTCCTGTGCCCTCGAACTTTCTTGGGGTGGATTGTTCTCTGAAGTAGTAGACTTTGCTTGTGATTCGGCTCGGTTGGCTCGTTTCTCGGCGGCTCTGAGTTGCGATTTGAGTTCTGACACCTCGTCTCGCAATTCGCCAAGTTCTCTCACTTGATTGCGTGCTCGCCGCAGCTCTCGCTGTGTCTCAAGGATTGTTTTCTGAGTTCGTGGTGAAGTCGCTGTTCGCCGTTTTCGGTTCTTTGTGTCCCCATCATCCTCTCGTTCTTTGAGGAACTCTTCAAGTTGGTCTTCCAATTCCTGAACACGGTTGCGATACTGCTCGGCTAATGCGGTTTGCTTCTTGAGTGTTGAAGCCAACTCGGGAGAGATTTCATCCGGTCGTTCGTTTCGTTGGGACGAAAATCGTGATTCGACAATCTGCTTTTCCATCAAAATAACCTTCTGTTGCTCTTCTTTGAGCTTCATGGCAAGTTCATTGGCCTCCGCATCCTTCTGCTTGGCATATGACTTTGCTAACTGCTTGTATTTGAGCAGCTTTTCCATCTCAGCTTTGGCATCTCGATGGTATTTTTCGAACTCGTCCTTCCAGTATTTACCAGATTGCGAATGCGGTTCGTTCAGATCAACTGTGATGTCGTGTGTACAGAAATCCTCGTCCTCGTCCTCCTCCCATTCGTCAGCTGATGAGTCTTCCATGTTCCGCTCTGCTGTTTCTTTTGCCGACTTGGAGGCTTTATCGAGGGCATCATTCACGCGAACCCGTTCTCGTGGCTCTGTTTCCTGTGGCGCTGATGGATCGTTGGTTTTCTTGACATCATGACCAAACGAGACACGCTTTCGCCGTGTAGTGCCGGTTCCAGGGGTCAGCAAGATACCCTGTGGTCTTTGAGCTTGCGGTGTTTGCGCTTCGTAGGTTCGTGCATTGGTTTCTCCTGATGCTGATCGTTTCGAGCTATTACTCGAGCGAGCTGGAGTACCGAATAATGCGCTTTTGAAAGCTCGCGCAGCAAAAACAGGCGCGGGGGTATCAGGCTGGTCTATTTGTGTAGTATCTAAAAGCAGCGTCAGCTCACTTCTCATATCGTCTCGGTGTTTGTTCGTACCCCCATCGTTAGCATTCTCCGGCGCGTCTTCACCGCGTCTCAACATCCACCCAAGCATTGTGATGTTCCAGTATGAGGTGTCTGTGATGCGGATCTTGTTGAACTGAAGGCCGAGATCGATCGTTCTCGATTATAGGTAAGTTGAAAGTGGCATTGGTAGATGTGTTATATGGTGCGCGGCCCTGTTTGTTTTCTTGGTCAATCAAACGGGGTTTGTTTACATTGAGGCCGTTGTACAACAAAAACTCATGGTGGGCAACAAAGCTAGACCGGACAGTTCAATGGTTGCGACCAGTGGAAAAGCTGCGTCAACCCTGTTAGCGCCGGGTCAGGCATCTTTGCAGTGGGTTTGAGGTTATCTATTGGCCCAATATTTTAATTTTTAGCGTATGACGCCGCAAGAGCCGCCACAAGCCTTCATGTTATGTGAATAACCCCCTGGAAATTCCTCTTCAGAAGTCCATGCGAGCCCCTCATCAGCCCTGTGAGCCTCTGAATGTTGAACACATCAGTGAATCGACACCGCTATTCACAGAAAGCTAGCGACAGTGAATGGGTGGGCGAGCTACCCCGCCATCGGCCTCTGAAGCGTCAGAGCTAACTGGCTTATGACAATCTTTTCGTCCACCAGCTGGCCAACTTGGACGTTCCTCATTCATACCTTAAACTCACATCTTTGTAATATCAAAAATCATCCAGCATCGCGCCGTTATGGCTTCTTCTCTGTAGAGCGTCACAGCTTTGGCTGTGATTCTCCTCTGGTCAACCCGCAACCATGGCGTGGAAATCATCTGGGGTCAGGAAGACGTCCTTAAGCTTCAATAAGAACGACAATGAGTCAAGCTTTCCGGGCCTCCAACCAGCCGCGAGCCCGGAAGTCGCTACCAAGATCGAATATGAAGAACTACAACAGAATGAGATACTCGCCCTTGAGGCCATCTATGGCGAAGACTTTGTCATGCACAAGGGAACTCACAGCGCTTGGAAGGTACATCATCCCATGGTTGTATCGTGTGACTCTAATGGATGCTCATGACAAACTTGCAGAGAACAGAACCCGCCTTCGACATACGAATAAAGTCTTCCAGAGATGAGGACTTTGCTGTCACACTGGCCTTTACCATGACGGCAACATATCCAAAGACACCACCGCTTATACTAATGAAAAACTTCGATTTAAAGGAAGTCACCCAGTTCAAGATCCAAAAGTATATCGAGACACAGCCCAAGATATTTGCTCAAGACGCTCAAGAGATGATTGATCAGATTGTGGAGGGTGTCCGCGACATTCTCGAAGACGCAGCCCAGGCCAAGGCCGATGGGAAGCATCTCCCCTCTCTCGAAGAAGAGCGCGAACGACACGAAGCTTCTTTGGCGAAACTTGCGCAAGCTCAGAGGGAAGAGAATGAAAGGAAGAAGATTGAACAAGCCAAGGAGGAAGAACGCATCATGGCTGAGATGCTCCAGCAGCAGATTGACCGGCAACGACAAAAGGCCAAGGAGTCGAAGCGCCATGTAAACGGGAAGACGCCGCAACAGCCGACCGTTAATGCAGAGGGCGATAACGATGCGCTCGATTTTGACCAATACTGCAGCGCTGCGGACAGAGCGGGAAACGTCATTACTTTCAAGTCCGTTGCTGGTAGATATGATGCTCGTTCAGGGCCTGTATCAACAGTCTCCATAGTTCGACCTGTTCTTACCAACGGACAAGGGAGTCTCACGTTAGCCTTGAAAGAGGCCGTTCTACGCTCCTCCGGTAAAGACTCGAAGGAATTCAAGAAGCAGCTGCAGAATCTAGAGTCACGTCTGCAGGATCTCAAGACTGTGAAAAGGGTCCAGCATCGACATGTCGTTGAGGTCCTAGATTTCAAGGTTCAGAGCGGGCTTGCTCAGGATCCGTCCGTCATAAATGCATGGACCGTCAGTATTCTAACTCCTCTTGCAGAGAAGGGGTCCCTGGAGGAGCTCTTGGAACTTGCTGGTCAGCTTGAGGTGGGCAAGGTACGGTCCTGGACTCGTGACTTGCTAGACGGAATCAGCTTCCTTCACAACAAGAATATTGCTCATCAAGACATCCATCCTGGAAATGTCTTGCTTTTCAGAGAATCCACGGGTGAAATTGTTCCCAAAATCTCTGATGCTTGGTACCAGCGAGAACTGCATACCATCAATGCCTCCAAACAGGGACCTCCTGGTTTGAACTCTGCCAAATCTTCGTATTGGCTGCCTCCTGAAATCGCATCTACATCAAAACCTCAGTACACGTACAAGACTGACGTGTGGGATTTTGGTGTAGTCTTTGTTCAGATGATCTTTGGCCTTGACGTGCTCAGGACATATTCCTCGCCAAAGAACCTGATGGAATCACTCACATTGTCGCACTCGTTGAACGAGTTGGTGGGCAGGTTCTTCAAGGATGACAAGCAAAAGAGGCCTCGAGCCTTTGAGTTGGGGTCGAGCGAGTTTCTGGCTACCGATGCGCCTGTTCTGTTTGATGACTCAACTGCTGTTCTCTCTAGCAGCCCATCTATAACGTCCTTGCAAGTGGTACCAGCAAGGTTTAGACGTGATTCGACTAACCGGGCACATACCTCATCTCGGTATACGGAAGACTTTATTGAGGAAGGGAGACTCGGCAAGGGAGGTTTTGGCGAGGTTGTGAAGGCCAGGAAAAAGCTCGATGGCCAAATCTACGCCATCAAAAAAATCACACAACGATCGCAGGCCAGTCTTACAGAGATATTAAAGGAGGTCCGGTTACTGTCGCAGCTTAGCCATCCTGCTGTTGTCCGATATTACAACACCTGGGTCGAAGAAATCCCCGACAAGGCAGATACGGAAGACGACACGTCGACGGATTACTTCACTGAGGATACTCGTGGCACAGGCTCTGCTGGGATCGATATCCAGTTCGCTACCAGTACTGGAGGGTTGGATTTCATATCATCTAACGCTAACGTCGACTTTGGTTATGATGATTCTGAAGAGTCAGATGAGGATGATGACGAAGAAACTGAAGATGATGATTCCTCAGACGACGGATCTACACGTGTCTTATCTCCAGATGATAAGAGACTTGCGGCTATCCAGCGTCGAACTCGACATCATCGTTCTTTTCGAACGATCTTGTACATTTCCATGGAATACTGTGAAAAACGGGTATGTGCTTTGTCTATGATATGTCTCTAATGCCTTTTCTGAAGTGTTCAACTAACTGTCGTGTAGACGCTGCGTGATCTTATTACCAGAAACTTATACAAGAATACGACAGAAATATGGCACCTATTCCGGCAGATTCTTGAAGGCATGGCCCATATCCATAGCTTGAGTATCGTCCACCGTGATCTGAAGCCAGAGAATATTTTCATCAGTAGCAGCGTGGAGGGGGTCGATCATGTGAAGATTGGAGACTTTGGTCTGGCAACGAGCGGGCAGTTCTCCGTAGATCGGACCAACAACAATACTTTGGAGACGGACGACATGACACGCAGTATTGGCACTGCGTACTATTCTGCTCCTGAGGTTAGGTCTGCAGTCAATGGTATCTACAGCACGAAAGTTGATGTATGTTCTCACTTCAAGCATTGGTTTCTATTGCTAACTGTGGCAGATGTACTCTCTTGGCATCATCTTCTTCGAAATGTGCTATCAGCCAATAGTTGGTATGGAGAGGGATCGGGTCCTCCGCGCTCTGCGCCAGCCCAAACCAGAGCTTCCCCCAGACTTCAAGCCAGCAGAGAAGGTTCAGACTGAAATTGTGCTGGCTCTGGTGAACCATAATCCAAAGGAGAGGCCGTCTAGCACTGACCTCCTCAAGAGTGGGAAATTGCCGGTTCAGATGGAGAGCGAAACGATCAGGCGTACTCTTGCTGGGCTTGCAGATCCTAGCTCGCCATATTATCGCAAGATGCTTTCGACATTGTTCGCAAAGAACATGGAACCAACAAAGAACTTTGCTTGGGATATGGGTTCGAAGACGGTGCCTCCACAGGAGATGTTGAACCAAGGCATCGTCAAACAAGCACTCGTGTCGATCTTCCGAAGGCACGGCGCACTTGAAGCTGCTAGGACCTCCATTTATCCACGATCGTCGCACTATGGCGACAATGTGGTTCGTCTACTAGACACAAGCGGCAATGTGCTTCAGCTTCCGTATGATCTGACTATGGGTCATGCAAGAATGATGGCAAAGCAGCCCGGCGGGTCGGTAGTACAGCGAACCTTCAACTTCGGCAATGTCTTCCGCGATGAGCAAGACACCGGGCAGCCAAAGATGTTTGGTGAGGTAGATTTTGACATTGTCACTACCGATACGCTAGACTTGGCCTTGAAGGAGGCTGAGGTGCTGAAAGTGCTTGATGAGATCGTCCAGACGTTTCCCTCACTTTCATCTTCCACCATGTGCTTCCATGTCGGACATTCGGATCTCCTGCAGCTCATATTTGAACACTGCGGTATCGAGCCTGCTTGTAGACAGGCTGCGTCGGATGTCCTGAGCCGGCTAAACATCCACAACCACACATGGCAGAAAGTTAGGGGCGAACTGCGTGCGGTGGGTGTTTCTGCCACAAGTGTTGACGAATTGCAACGGTTTGACTTCAGAGGTAAAGGCGATTGATTCCCTGTCGAGATTGCGAGACTTTTTCGTATGAGCGCAAACGGACTAACATTGATTGATTAGACACGCCGAATAAGACGTTCTCCAAGCTCAAGTCCCTCTTTGAAGGGACCGACATGTACCAGCGTGCCTCTCCAACGATAGCACATCTCAAGGAGGTCACGGATTACACGAAGCGATTCAGGATCGGGACCAAAGTTTACATCAATCCGTTGAATAGTCTCAAGGAAGCTTTCTACTCTGGCGGTGTCCTTTTCTCTTGCCTCTACGATAAGAAAACGAGGGATGTTTTTGCTGCAGGAGGACGATATGACAGCCTCATCAGAGAGCACCGACCTCGGGTTGGAAACCAGTTTGGAGAGCGGCATGCTGTTGGGTTCAGTCTCGCTTGGGAGAGATTGGCCCGAGTTTCTAAGCTAGGGGGGCGCTCGTTCTTGAAGAAATCCGAGGAGGAACCAAACGGAATATTCAACTGCAAACGAGTAAGTGGCATTCTCGGGCGGTCCCATAACTTTGCTAATGTGGTGTGTTGAAGTGCGATGTTTTGGTTGCAAGCTTTGATGCTACTCTTCTCAGGTCTACGGGCGTTGAGATCTTGCAGAAGCTCTGGGCGCACGACATCAGTGCTGAGATGGCCAAAGATGCAAGGTCCCCAGAAGATCTACTGTCTAAGCACCGGGATGAGACTTACTCTTGGATTGTTATTATCAAACAAGACTCCATCCTGAAGATCAAGAGCATGCAGAGAAAAGATGTGGCCGATGTCGATATTCCAACGACGCAATTATTGTCTTGGCTGCGCAGCGAGTTACGAGAGCGTGATTCAAAGGCAGTTTTGAAACTCCGCGGCAACAATTCGCAAGCCGAAGCCAGCAATTCGAGCGAGAAAGATCCAGAACAGGAAGTACTGGTGCTGACCGCGCAGACACGGAGTAAGAAGTTCAACCGGCGAACAGTGGTGGAACAAGCTCAGGTCAGCGCAAGCAGCCTAGTACGGTCGTTCCTGGATGGACCAGTTCTTGCGATTGAGACGACAGATCAAGTCATGGACCTCATGCGTGAAACGTGTCTTTCTGAACCTGAAAGCTGGCGACAAGTTGAGCATGCGGTCACGACATCTGAGAAGAAGTATGTGCGAGAAATCCACGACCAACTCGACTCATGGCGTTGGAAGTATGAGAAAAAGAACGGCACACGGCACGCATTCCTCTACAACTTTCGGTCGGGTAATACAGTTTACTATGACTTGGGTGCCTGAAGGGGAGATTGAAACTAGTCTGACCATGTCATTGTTGATATTTAGATGACGATGCTCTACTTCAGTTCAAGATAGATCGATCTATGGTTTGGTCGGTTATCAAGCGTGATATTCTGTATCTTGGTTGTTATGCATATCCATGATAGAAAGTAATAGACTTTTCTTTTTTGGTTTATAAATACCTAGAGTAAAAAACCTTGATACGTCTTCATGCGCCTAGTTTTTGATAAGTCAAAATTCAACAAGAAGCGACATTACTGAACAACTTTGCATCATGTGAGTATAGATAAGCAGCATACAAAAATTGATTGATCGAGTCAAGTGCTAAAGCCCCTTAATTTATAAGCTGTGCTGTCTCAGTACTGTTTCCATAGTATCATTCATAGATTCAAATTGAATAATTACAATATATTAGTTTGCATGCCTTTTCCCAGAGATGTTACCTTGTTACCCTATGCATATGATTCATGACAGGGAATCATCATATCCCTTGTCTTCACAACGTGACTGACTATCCATTCCAGCAGAACCGATCTACAAGCGATCACGGGTACCTGGCAGAAAGATACGCATCATGAGAACAATGAGTATGGAATACGTACATATTTTATAATCACAGCGGAGAAAAGCAAAAGGAAGAAAAGAAAAAACCTGAACTCGCCCCCTACATTTTCACACTCGGGCCTCGCGATGAAGCAACTGACAATGACTGGTCAAGCCAACAAGTACGTACCTCATGAGACCATGACCATGACCATGACCGGCTATATTGTCTGACAATGTGGGTCAGGGGACCACTGCGACGTCAGTCCTCTCGGTAGGCACGAGGGAGGGGGAAGAAGGGGAGGCTTGGAGCTAGTGCCTCACTTAGGGAAGGGGGGGAGGAAATAAAGAAGGCAAACCAGGAAAGCGGGCTGCGCAGGTTTCAATTGCCTCCAGGCCTGCGGTCACCAGCCTCCCTCCAGGCGGTGGATTCCTCAGCAGGCATAGAGAGGGAAAGGCAGGTCCCAGTTTGCGTATGGTAGGTACTCACGTACTGTAGTCATAAGGGAACCGAAACCGAGTACCGGACCTCGTTTTCCTTCCTTTGCCTTCCTCCTTTCTGAAACACTTACATTGTCCATTCTTTATTCTTACTAAGACAAGACAAAGAAACAAACAAGTGAATCTTCCTCGAAATTTCTCTTTGTCTTTTCTTTCGCTTCCTCTCCTAACTTTTCCATCCTTCCTTCATACACCCCGCCACAGCAAACAACCCTCGTCATCCTCCACTCCGCTACCAACTTACTCGATCTCATATTTCCAGACATTTACCTCTTTGGACAAAACGTGAAAGGGAAAAAAAACCCTGTTGGCCTTGCTGTGTTCCCGTGGCAAATACACACCAGGAATCTGCAATATAAGAGATCGATAAACCTCACGATTTCGGTCTGAACGTGCATACACTACCAAATAATCAATCAAAGTAGAGTAGGTAGTCTGCCACATCTCATGCAAAGCGCTTAATAAAGCTCGCCAATCGCCGAAGCCGCTCTCGACCGCCCTTTCCGCCCGCTCGCATCACTACACTGCACTGGTCTGACTCGAGCCTAAATACCGACGGAAAGCATCCCAATCATTTTCTACTTTCTCTTCAACTCCGCCAACTTCAAGTTATTACCGTCTGCCACCCTCATAGACGGCAACTTTCCGCTCAACTCCCTCCGTTTTCCAGCTTACAATCACACAATGGCACAGAAGCGACTGATGCAAGAGCTCCTGCCCTTGCAGAAAGAGAAATGGGTAGACGTCGAGGTGTGTTTTTCTCCTATTGTTTCTCTTGTTCTGCCACCAGAACATGTACTAACCTAGTTCCGATCACAGACGGACGATACCAACCTTTTTCGATGGAAACTTGGCCTCTGGGTCGTCAACCCCGACAGTATCTGGCATGGTGCTTATCTCAAGGCCGAGATGCGATTTCCACAGGACTACCCTTATCAACCACCTACTTTCCGCTTCCTAACCAGAAACATCTGCCATCCTAACGTTTATGTCGACGGCAACCTCTGCATCTCTATTCTGCACAAGCCCGGCGAGGATGTCCAGTCCGGCGAGTTGGCCAACGAGCGATGGAACGTCCTTCACGGTGTCGAGTCCGTTCTGCGATCCGTCCTTCTCCTCCTCGATGACCCCGAAATCAACTCACCCGCCAATGTCGACGCTAGCATTTTGTACCGCGATGGACGCCAGGAATACAACGAAAAGGCCAAGGCAGTAGTGAGCAGGTCTCAGCAAGACATCCCTGCGGGATCTCGACTTCCCACTGCTGCAGAACTCGCTCCCGCCCCTCAGAAACCTATCGATGATGATGTCGATTTCTGGAACATGACAGATGAAGAGGAAGACTTTGGGGCCAGCGACAGCGACGAGGACATGGATGACTTTGATGAGGATGATGACGAGGACGACACAGACGACCCAAAGACCCGGAAGTGAAGGAGCAAGGCTCCGGGTTTGGCCTTGTGTTGTCTTGGATCATCATGACGCCTTGCCAGCCACATGGCCGCAGTCTTCATATTCCCCATATTTTCATC